>CAJNIZ010048153.1:11851-23172 GCA_905231905.1 Symbiodinium pilosum | reverse complement strand
AGGGTTTGAGGGGCTTTAGGGGCTTTAGGGGCTTTAGGGGCTTTAGGGGCTTTAGGGGCTTAGGGTTTAAGGTTTTAGGGTTTAGGGTTTAGGGTTTAGGGGTTTAAGGTTTTAGTTTTTAGGGTTTTAGGGTTTTAGGGTTTAGGGTTTAGGGTTTGGGGTTTTAGGGGCTTCGGGGTTTAAGGTTTTAGGGGTTTAGGGTTTAGGGGTTTAAGGTTTTAGTTTTTAGGGTTTAGGGTTTAGGGGTTTAAGGTTTTAGGGTTTAGGGTTTTAGGGGCTTCGGGGTTTAGGGTTTTAGGGGTTCAGGGTGTAGGGGCTGGGTTATACGTAATTTGTGCGGGCTTGAGGGTTTACGATTTAGGGTCCTGTTAAAGTGAGTGACGCGGAGATATAGGTGTACGGGACTCTTCACGTAATTGAAGGGGAGGGATGTGCGGAGTCCTTTTAGAGGCGAGATATAGGAGACAGAAGTGGACAGACGGGAACATGTAGGGGGAGCCCTAAATTCAAAACCCTTAGGATTCACGCTTGCTTGCGATGTACTGAACATATGTTTACTTGCTTCTCATTTTCAGGGCGCAGTTGAGGGCCTGGGGTTTACGGTAACGGCACGGCTAAGATTGAATCTGGTGAGGGTTACCTGGCGGGTAGAGCTTTAAAGTTTTTAGGGTTTAGGGGTGCAGCTTTAACTTGCCCTTGTTCCGTGGGAAGTAGAGAGAACAAGTTGTGGCAGGACCATATGTGGAATTACTTATAAGCAGTTTGTAGGGCATGTCATATCGGTGGATGTCTCCCTACGGCTTAAAATGCCCCCTGAGAGTAAGCTGCGGCATACGCGCAGGAAAGAAGATGCCCGGACCTGAGCAGCTGAGGCAAGACGAGGCGCGAAGGGCAGCGGATGAAGAGAGGCGCGTGCAAGATGCGTCAGGATGACTGGGTTGCTGTTAAGGAACTTAAATTAAGTCACCATAATGGGTATATATATATAGAGTAAATACCAGGGTTTCCCCAATATAGTAACTTAATTTAAGTTCCTTAACAGCAACCCAGATGAAGAGAAGCACGCCCATCGCCTTGCTGAGCTTCAGCATGGCCACTGATCCTCGGGTCGATTTAACTTGGCAAGCTTCTCTGGCAAGCTTTGAATGGTAGATGATTGCAAGCCAAGGAAGCTTCCACAGATAGGCACATCATCCAGTCTGCTGCAGTACCAGGTCAGCTCTATCAAGGGCAACGTCCTGGAACTGCTGTTCCGCGATAAAGGCTTTCTGTCCCGTGTCCGAAAGTGGTTGAAGCACTTTGGCCATCTCCGCGCAACACTTACGTCTGTGTTCTGGAGGGCTTGCCATTATGTTCCGCACCAACAAGACCAGAGCTGCCGGTCTAAGTTGAAACCATGGACCATGACCATTCCAATCGAAAATCCCATTGACGTTGTCCTCATCAGAATTGTTTGCTGTTGCGTGAACAATCTCCAACCATTCCCCGAAGATGGCCAAAATGTAATAGAACAATGCCTCAAAACCCCATAACTTTGGGGGTCCAGGTAGGGCTTATCAAGCCATAGACTTCAAGCCCTCAGCCTAGATTCAGATTCCCAGGCATCAGTGGGGATCAGACTTTGTGGCATTTGGGGTCTAAAAGCATCACAGGGTTCATTAGCGCCCCCCCTTTAAGGCCCCCCCCCAAACCCAAACCTTATTGGGGACTGTGGGAGCCCATTTAAATTTTCTGGTGTATCCGCAGGGTTGCTTGTAGATGGTCTAGCGCTGTGAGGTTTGTGTAAAGAGCCTTGGATTCAGGCTAGGGTTTTCGGTTTAGGGTTCAGGTATTACGCTGCATTTATTCGTACCGGGTGTTTACAGAGGATGTGGTCTATAGATTGCATGGGGGCGAGGGTTTTGTTGGACCGGCGTGCTCCTAAAACACCCTAGACCAACCTGGAACCGTGATGTGGGTAACATTACTACCCACAAAACCCGAAGGATCCTAAGGACCCTTATAGGGAATACTGACCCCAACCATAAGGTAACCCTAAACCCTACTATAGAAGCCATACTTTGAACCAAATGGGTACTTTTGGCTCTTTGGGGGAAAGGATTGGGGTTTAGGGTTTAGGGTTTAGGGTTGATTCTTTCTTTGGGGGAAAGGATTCTTAGAGAAAGTTGCTTTTCGGACAGTCCGTTGTGTACGGACGCGGTGTAGGGTTTAGGAAGTGCGTAACAAGGAGATGGCTCGCTTTTGAGTCCCTATGAA
The DNA here is from genome assembly GCA_905231905.1 of Symbiodinium pilosum. Lineage (NCBI taxonomy): Eukaryota > Dinophyceae > Suessiales > Symbiodiniaceae > Symbiodinium > Symbiodinium pilosum. Next base: position 20,916 of record CAJNIZ010048153.1, on the reverse strand, counting down.
ATACCCTCAAGTAGTCCCTATATCTCATTACTCCTTCCCCTACTAGCTATCAGTAAGTTTAGAGCTGCGAGCTTCTTCTTGAGGGTTGAGGGTTAAGGGTTTAGGGCCCAAGATATTTCGGCTGAAGGGGTTGAGCGTCAGATTATGTGAGAACTGTTAGGGGTGGTTGGGAAATAGTGAGAACAGTTTCTTACAAACCACACGATTGAGTGGTGTCGAGGACTGCGTGTTCGGGATGACCTTTTTGCGGACATGTGTTTGAGGGTTACATGAGAAGAAAGCCAGCGCAAGCCGTGTAGAAGCGCGGTTGTCCTAGTAATCCCCTCTCTCTGTGATATTACAACCCCCTCCCCCTAACACTAAGCATTCCAAGATATTACAATATACCACTGGGAGTATTTAGGTATTAGAGGGAGGGGTGGGGGTGATGGCGGATAGGGGGTTAAATGCAGAGGGAGGGGATGAGTCTCTCTGACAGCATGCTACCCTAAACCCTAACAGGCATCTCGAACCGTATTTCCCCCCTACTAAACTTACTAAACCCAAAAGGCAAAACCTTCAACCCCAAACCCTAGATCCCACACCCTAAACCATAAGCTCTCCCCTAAACCTGGAACCGAGCTCCTAAACCTTCAGCCCTTGTGATTTTCGCGGAAGGACAGCATGCGCGTGAAGACCGGGCAGCTCATGCATTCAGCGAAGGTTGTCAGCACCTAGCTTGAAAACGGGTTTAGTTTCTTTTTTTTGCTTAGGGCTTAGGTAAGTCATCCCTTCATAGGAATAGTAAACGCCCCTTTGCCTCTGATATTCAACATGTCCCCCAATGTACAAGGTCTCTTCCATTATTATATGAATACGAAGGTGTGATATAGCTAGGCGTAGAAAAGGTGGTTTTCATTGATTTCGTATTTCTATTTCGAGATATCCGGTCACTCCCCCACAAAACCCCACACCATAGGTACCTCTTCCGCAGTTGAGGCTTGTCCTACACCCTACGCCCAAACTCTAGGCCCTAAACCCCGATACATAAATCCTAAACCCGAAGCCCTAAACCCTAAAACCTAAACCCTTAGCTGTAAACACAGAAAAAACCTTAAGACCCTAAACCCCTAGTAAGGTCGTAGGAGAACCCATAACCCTAAACCCTAAACCATCCTAAACCACTAAACCCTAAACCCCTGAACCCTGAATCCTAAACCCTAAGAAGGCAAGGTTGGGAGCATAAGTAAGAGGCATTTGTTGTTTGGGGTTCAGGGGGGCACCTTTAAAGGGAAGACAGGGGTTACATAGGGGTTATATCTAGGGTCTATATAGGGTTTAGGGTTTCGGGTTTTTAGGGTTGAGGGTTTAGTGTGAGGGTTTTTAGGGTTGAGGTTTTTAGGGTTTAGGGTTGAGGGTTTAGCGTTGAGGGTTTGTAGGGTTGAGGGTCTAGGGTTGAGGGCTTAGGGTTGAGGGTTTTTAGGGTTCAGGGTGTTTAGGGTTTGGGGTTTAGGGTTTTGGGCTTTCAGTATCAAATGCGTGGGAGCGTAAGTACTGTCCAGTGTTCTGCAATAAGGTTGCAGGTGTTTTCCGCATTTTGTTTGTCTTTCCCGGCTTCCTGTTCCTTGGACGAGAGTACATAGTGGTGAGAAATGGCGGGAAACCAAGAAAAGAACGAAAATGTTGGAAACTAGTGAAAGATGATGAACTAGTATGAAAATGAAAACTTATGAAACCTAATGAAATTTATGAAGTCTTGACAGGTAATGATTATGATGAACCATGATAAGAAGATGAAAAATGGTGGACAAGGATGGAACATGATGAAGATTATAGGAAAGTTCTGACCATGATAAAAACGGTGAAAAGGACGGAAAGTCATGTGTACTCATGACGAGAACCATGTAAATGATGAACAACGTGAAAAATGATCAACAATGATGTAAGCCCATGAGACGTGATGAAGAACAGTGTTGAACATGTTGGACGGGAAGATGTGCAAACGATATGAAAATGATAAACAACGTTGATGATCACGAGCTATGATGAGAATGATGAGAGATCTGGATATAGGAAAACGACGAAATATGAGACAATGTTGCAGTATGATGATCAGTGCAACGGAAACATTATCAAAGTGTGATTCAGCTTGTGACAATGTCCATGAAACATGCGCACGTACTGAAAAGTGATGAAATACTGCGAGAGATGACGTACTTACGCGAAACATGATGAAATCTTTTGACAAGAGACGGATGACGCAACAAACGATGAAGTATGATGACAGATGCTTGTTTGCATGTGTGTTGCAGAAAGCAGCGGCGGGTTGAGTGCGCAGCCCCCACCCCCCCGCCATTGCAAAAATTGGACAAAGCTTTGAACATAGCTTTCAAGATATGTCTTCTTCCGACTTTTTTGATCTGGCAATGGTGAGAAGCACGCTAATCAGAACGAGAACGGAACGGACAACATTTGGAATCTCTGCATGCTGCCCTGGTAGCTTCGGAACGCAATGAAAGCTGACAACAAATAAGAAAATGAGGAACACTGAGAAAATCTAAGGACAGGAAAAAAGGATTTTGACGGGATTTGGGGTAGGCGAAATCTAAATTGGTCAAAGTGAAACCTGATGCAGACTGATGAAAGTATGATTGAAACTGATGGCAGGAGCTGGAGTTTATTACAACAAAGAAAAGGATGGAAAGTGAGCAAAGTTCTCGAATATGATGATATATATGTATACATGTGTTACATGTGTTGAAGATGAGAAAGTGTTGTGAAATGAGATGCGGCGAAGGATAAAAAGATGTAATTCGATGAGCAATGAAGAAGATGGTGGAGCAAACGAAGAAAAGCTGAAAGGACACAATGCAACATGATGATGATGATGATGATGATGATGATCCTGGCGATGATGACGATGAAATGAAAATGGAAGTGTGTGGAGCAGCCGCAGCATGTGGCCACTGTCACAGAGCTGCGCCAGTTGATCGACATTCTCCGCAGGACCTTGCATGTCCTCCTTTTTCATCTATTACAAAATCTTTTCTACATGTGTTTACATTCACAAGAGAATTCTCAGCTCTTGGGCACCTGATTGTTTCTATATAAGTATTTCCCTGGCTACATGTCTAAGTAAGTCCCTTGCTACAGGTCTGTGAATGTGGTTTAGGACTGAAGGAGAATGCCCAAATCTTTGGCTCCAATTTTTCCACTGAACAAGCCCATCCTAATTGTGCTTCAAAGCTGGAAAGAGTTCGCATAGGTGCTGATATTCTTTATATACATTCCTGATTACACAATTATCAAATCCTGAGCTTCTGATTTTGGCAATGTGAATCCCTTAATGAATGCGCTTCACCGTTAAAAGGAAGTTTCAAATCTTGGACTGATGTTTTCGTGTATGTGAATGCTTTGCTAATTGTGCTTCTGGTACGAACCAGAATTCTTACATCCTGGTCTTATCATTTTCGTTATCTACATTCTCGTTTCAATTGGCGCTATCAAATATAAAGGAATACCTTTTGATCTTGGAGGAATTCTCAGCTCCTGTGCTCTTCCTTTTCTCAAGAGAAATTTGGAATCCAGCGCTCGTGTTGCTTTCCGTAGAGATATCTTATTAACTTGGACAAAAATTCTTTGATCCTAGGCTCTTGGCACAGAGACACCCGGATTCTGGGACTCCTGTTTTCGATCATGAAATTCGTGTTTCATCTTACTGAGTTGGGTGCTCATACATGGATACACGAGGCTAGGAGTGGGGTGGCAAGCTTGGTCTCAGACCGCCGCTAAGGGCCAAACTATGATCAGAGCTCAAAAGTACCTTGTTCTTGGCTTTCCGCATGTTGTGACTCTCCATCCTTGTCCAAGAGGCGGCACACATGCGGCCCTTGAGCTAGGGCGTGGCCTTGTGACTTACCATACACTTGATATCAGTATTCGGTCTGGGCCGAAGATAAACTGTTCAAAGCCCCTCCCCTTTTCAAATTAAAAAGATTCTTCTGCACATGTGGATTTTTTCCTTTTTCTAGGGCCCAACTTTTCCAGATTTTCAGATTTCAAGGTTTCCCGCTGTCTTTACTTCCAGATTTCCAGCCGTCTAGATTTCTGAATTTCCAGAATAGAAGTTGTCCAGATTTCCAGACTAGCAGTTTTCCAGATTTTCAGCACAAAAGCTTTCCAGATTTCCAGTTGTGTAAATCTGGCAAAATAGAAAAATCTGTAAATCTGGAAAGCTTCTACTCTGGAAATTTGGAAAACTTCTATTCTGGGAATCTGGAAGTTTGAAAACCAGAAATCATGAGATCTGTATAGAAACTTGGTTTTGTTTTTACTTTGGCCAGCGCTCCGAAATCATATCTACCCACCAACTGCCCACCCACCTACTGATCAAGTAAAACAAGCAGAAACCTAGGCGGGGTAGCAACGGGTAACGCCCTGGAGCTCCAATCTCAAACCCCGAATCCTAGACCCGAATTCTAAGCCCTAAATCCTATACCCCAAACTTCAAACCCTAGCCCTAAACCCTGAACCCTAAACCCTAAACCCTAAACCCTAAATCCTAAACCCTAAACCCCTAAACCCCTCCCTAAACCCTAAACCCTAAACCCTAAGCCCTAAATCCTAAACCCTAAACCCTAAAGCACTATATCCTAAACCCTGAGCCTAGGCACGGACCTTGGCGACCGTGCGCGAGAGGCGCATGGCTGCCCAGGGTGAGCAAATGGTTTAAGGTCTAGTTGTCAAGGGGTTAGGGGTTTAGGGTTTAGGGTTTAAGGTTTAGGGTTTAGGGTTTAAGGTATAGTTTAGGTGGACCCCCCGCCCAGTAATAGTGACTATAGGGGATAACCAGGGATTATATTAGGGTCCTCTTATATTCCTATTATACCACTATTACAGGATGGGGGGTCCTCCTGAGGTCTAGTTGTCAAGGGAATATCCCAAACCCCCAAGCCCAAAACCCTGAACCCCAAAACCCTAAACCCCTAAGCCGCATGGTTTAGGGTAAGGGGTTCAGAGTAAACTTAGACACCCCAAGTACCCTCTATAGACCCCAAATATCCACAACTAGGACCTAGACCCGGGGGGTACCTTGGGTCTAGGAAGGGTTCAGGGGTTTAGGGTCGAGGGTTGTTGGAGTGTTTAGCAGGTCAGCATTTGATGGGTAAGGCTTCGAGGTGTAGGTTATGTGAGTTTACCCTAAACCCTAAAATCTAAACCCTAACACCCTAAAACCCTAAAACCCTAAACCCTTAACCCTTAAACCCTTCTTCTGTCCTTTGGTGAGTGTAGATTGGCTGGCTGAGGTTTTATGTGGAGCCAACTCGTGGGACTTAACATCCTACGCCATGTGAGCTGTAGTCTAAATAAACTCCTAAAATGGGGTTATATAGGGGGTTATATAGGGGACTACTATAGGGGCTATTAAGGGGGGATACTAGGAGTTTAGCCTATAGCTCATATGGGATTCTTAGGGGTTTTAGGGATTAAGCGGCTTAGGGGCTTAGGAGTTTAGGGGTTTGGGGGGTTAGGGATTTAGGGTTTAGGGGTTTAGGGTTTAGGGGTTCAGGGTTTAGGGGTTAGGCTTTAGGGGTTTAGGGCTTAGGGTGGGCCCTCTGGGGGCTTGGAATGGGAAGTATGAGAGGTCCCTATCCATACAACAGCGGAGGTTTAGGATTTACGGTCCAGGTAAGCTGTAAACCATTACCCTAAACCCAAATCCTAAACCCTAAACCCAACCCTAAACCCGAAACCCTAAACCATGAACCCTGAAGGAGCTCGACTCAGACGAAGAGAGGGAGTTTGAGCTGCGGAAGGACAACGGGCTCGAAGTAGTTGTTTCGTTCGGATTTTGTGTTTAGGGTCAAGGGCTTCGTTACGTGTAGCGCGCAATCCCCTCTTGTTATGCAACACGCCCCTAAAACAACATTTTCGCAGTACATTATGGTGTAGCACAGCTGGTATATTCAATATTGGGGGGTGGGGGGGTGAAGGATGTAAGAGTGGGGACAATGGATTAGTACTGTGCTTGAATTAAATCATTAAGCACATTATGGCCTCATAGACTTCGAAATGGTATTGCTCAGTGCTTTACCACCCTTATGCATAAACCCTAGAGAAAACTCAGTGTATAAAGACCCCAGGGTCACAGGCTCATGCCAGTTTCCTATCATTTGGACTTTGGATAACCATTCTCTACCCTAATATCGTAAACCCTTAGCCGCTCAGTGGGGTTTAGGGTCCAGCCGGCAGTATAGAGAATAACATAGTTTTCTATGTCACAATATACCATAATATGCCATAGATACTGTAAGGTACTAAAACAGACGATAAAAGAACACACACACACACAGAGATATATATATATATGTATCTGGGGCCAGGTAAGCCCTTGATCCATATGCGGATTTCTCAGCTTTATGGATCTTACTCTGGCGTCTACATATATAGGTGCTCCGGGTTGAGAGTTTGACCCCAGGTTCAGGGTTTAGGGTTTGGGGTATCATTTGCGGTATATCAACTTTTGATGCGGGAAATCCTAAACCCTAAACACTAACCCTAGACCCTCTAATTTATTGGGTTGTCTTGTCTCGCCTAGGCTCTCGTAGAGGGCTCTAATAACTTTCAGCCCGTTCTGGGCAGAGGTGGGATATTTTCCCCCTGGACTCAGCCTTCAAACCCTAAAACCAGAAGGGCTCTGAGCCTTCATTCTGGCTTGCAGAATCTAAAGGTGGGTTTGGGGTTTAGGGTTTAGGTCTGTAGCAGGATGTTTGCGATGACATTGCAAGCTTAAGCAGCATGCACTACCGTGCTGGTTCTTCTGACTCGAACCCTAAACCGTAGAATTTCGAGAAACAACCCCCTAAACCCTTACCATGGAAATCATCCTACATTCCCTAAGAGTCCGGCCCTAAAACCCGATTATCTGAGGCCTTGGACCCGTAGGGATTAGTACCACTCCATAATGAGTAATACGCAGAGCATGCATGACCAGGGGCGTGAAGGGTTTGTCCGTTGGGGCGCGGGCGCAGCTAAATTTTGAAGTGGAACCTTTTTAAACACTAAACCCTAAATTTTGAGGTGGGGTTTACTTTTAGAGTTTTCAACGAGGAGGCGCTGGTAGCATCTCCATGCTACTGTTGAGTAACTTCGCCTGAACAGTTTGATATTGTTGAGGGACGCCATCCTCCAGAACGTCGATCACCATGGTAAGCCCCAGGGACCCCAATACCCCGTAGTTAAACCCAAACCGTATAAAGCCCAAAATCTATAAACCCTAAACCCTACAAACCCTAAGCCCCAAACCCTAAAGCCTAAACCCCAAGCCCCGGACCCTACACCTTAAGTCCCAATCCGTATTTCTTAAATCTTGGTCCGCATCGTTCCAAAAATATTCCAGAAATCAAGCCGAGCTGTATGCCAAGAGTCCTGTTCTAACCTAAACCCTTAATACCCATGAACCGTAAACCCCCGAACCCTAGGGTTTAGGGCTTTACCTAAACCCTTAATCCCTATGAACCCCAAATCCTAAACCCTAAGGTTTTAGCATTTAAGCTTAAACCTTTACCCGTGTGAGGAGTTCAACATTGATCAGCAGAAGCTGTTTCTTGGCTCTGTTGTAAGGCAGCTGTCTGGACTCAGTTAGTCCTCATTATAACGACCCCCAAAAAAGTACATGCCCTCTTATTTTGGGAACCCCATGTAATTAGCACAAATGTTTTGCAGGGTACCTTCCTAGGACCTAGCTGCAGGTTGTCTGTGTTTCAAGAACTTGCTACCCCTGTTTCAGGGGCTTTGGGTTTAGGGCTTAGGGTAAATTTTTGGGTTTGTTGGTTAATAAGGGTTTAGGACCTAGGGCCTAGGGTATAGGGCTTAGGCCCGTACTGTATATTCTTATGAACGAGACACAGGAAGGGTTGATCCTAGAAGCCTGAAGAACTTCCAGTGTCACGGTCCGAGATATCTTGTGAAGTTATGATACATGGGGCACAGCCCCCACCCAGGAACAGTTAGATAGTGAGTAGTATGTGTGTGTATATACATATATACATATGGCCTGTGATATATCCCCTATTCTAGACTGTCATTGGCTGGGTGCAGTACCAAACTGATACACCTCACCCAGACCCTTGTGCTACTTGGTACCCTAACATAAGAACCTCAATCATAATCCAGAACCTGATCCCCCTAAAGCCTAGGTCCCAAGTGCAAAGCTCAAGCCCAAAAGTCCATGAATCCCAAGCCAGTGGGATACATTGCCACTGCTGTCGAGGCCTGAACAAAATCCCGTTCTTTTTCAGTAGGCCCCTACATGGCGCCCTCAACCCTAAGCCCTGAACCCCTGCTTTAGTTCGACACAAGCTGAAGCTGCAGCACGCTGTTGGAAGAAACGTGGTCGATGTGTAGTCTTGCTGCGTGGCTGGGCTCCTGGTAAGCCGGCTAGACTGCTCTGTGCCTGTGCTGATCCTGAGAGATTGGCCGCAGATTTGCTGTTGCTCTGGGTGGTGTGAGTGGTGAGTGTTTGCTTTCCGGCTGACGCTTGGACGCCTTTCGTCGTGCAGACGGAAAATGGCCGTTGCAAAGAAAAAAAACCTAAGTCCTAAAGCCACCTAAACCCCAAACCGTAAGCCCCGTGAATATCACAGTTACGGTGCCGCGAGCCTGGTAGAGCTGGAAATAGTTGTGGATGAGGCGTTCTGGTACCACCGCGCATACCTCCTAGTAGAAATTGCGCTGAGCCCGAAATATTGGGCTGCCTCGAAAAGGATGGTAAGCTTCACATAGGATTTAGGTAAACCTTACACCCACTAGAGCCTAAATGGTAGTTGTTCAACACACCTGTCCCAAAAATGGTCCTAATGTAGGTTCCTTGCTGTTTGGTTAGGTCCCCTTTGAAGGAAGTGTATTCCCAATGCTCCCTTCTTTACAGGCCTTGAAAGCAACCCCAAACGCCCCAGAACCCTAAACTTTATATCCTAAACCCCTAAACCCTAAACCCCTAAACCCCTAAACCCTAAGCCCTAAGCCCTATACCCTAAACCCTAAACCCTAAGCCCTAAACCCTAACCCTATACCTCGAAGGTTGC
>CAJNIZ010048152.1:16713-33836 GCA_905231905.1 Symbiodinium pilosum | reverse complement strand
ATATAGGGGATATATAGGGGTTTATATAGGGGATACATGGGGGTTATATAGGGGTTTATATTAATGGGATATATAGGGGATATATAGGGGTTTATATAGGGGATTTATGGGGATAATGGAAAAGAAAATGGAAACTACTATAATGCGATATATAGGTCTAAAATGGTACGCTGCGCCGTTACTCAGGAAGTTCTGCGGTGGGTCGACCGGTCATGGGCTCAGGTCCAAAGGAATCGGCAATCCTAGGCTGTTTTCTGGGTTGCTGTTAAGGAACTTAGATGAAGTCACCATAATGGGTACAAATTGAAATCAATATGGTTTGCCCTATATATTGACTTGAATTAAGTTCCTTAACAGCAACCCAGTTTTTGAGATGTACAGGGTTTGGGGCAGGTTGGTTTTCGGGATTTTTGGGCTAGTGAAGATCCAGGAAGAATTGATCCAGATACATGAGCTCTGAGAATTGTCCCTATATCCTCGTTCCGTGCTTGGCGGGGCGGGTCAGGGGGACTTAGTAAGTCGGTTCATAGCGCCTATAAACCAAATAGTAACCCAAGTTATCCCCATTGTTAAGCCCACTTACTACGTCCCCCTGACCCTTCAAGTACTAAGCACCAGGATACAAGTTCAAAATCCTCGACCCTAAACACTGGACAATTTAAAGCGACCTCACCCTACCTCCCCCTAAATGCTGGTTCATATAGGGAACAGTACCAAAATGGCCTTGAAGTGTGCATTGAATTTAATATGCAACCCAATACATACCCTATACAACCCATTATAGTAGTTTCCATTTTCTTTTCCATTAGCCCTATAATACCAAAAGGGCCTTAAATTGAGATTGCATTTCTTCTTGATTACCCTGCAGAGAAACTCCAACCTTGATACTGGGTAGTTTCCGTACATTCGGGGGTTTTAGGATTTAGGGGCTCAGGCTTGACCCCAATGTAAATCCCCCAAAATTTTTATGATCCTTAATACTATGGGACCCCCACTCCCCCCACCCCCAAAAAAAAGTACCGTTAAGGTTGGGAAAGCCAACCAATATTCAATTCTGTTATTCCCTACTAGCCACTGGTAACGAGTTCAAGTTTGGAGTGATGGGCTTGCTGCTACTGGTTTAGGATTTGGATTCAGGATTTATGGGTTTAGGGGTTTAGGGTTCGGGGTTTAGGGTTTCGGGGTTTAGGGTTTAGGGTTTAGGGGTTGTTTGGGTGGAGGCTTTGATGCTCAGATGTGCGTAATTCCGAGCTGTGTTTGGAGGTGCTTGCATTGCAGGAACATGACAGATCTTCCATGCCACAGCGCACGCTGGAGCACCTTTAAGAAAAATCGAGCTGATTTGTGGAGTGTGGGTGACATAAGTTCCAGCTGAGGAGAACTTATGCACACCCCTAGTTCTGAAACCCTTAATCCCTACCCTGGGCAGATCTAGAAACTACAACCCCCTTAAGCATTCCTAAAAATCCCTCCATAGTCGTATAGGGTACCATATTGGGGGTTCTACTTTCTAGATCCTCCCAGACGTCTGGGTATCAGTGCGTGCCCAAACCCCACAACTTTCTAGGTTGCTGTTAAGGAACTTAAATTAAGTTACCATAATGGGTATATATAGTAAATAATATGGTTTCCCCAATATAGTAACTTAATTTAAGTTCCTTAACAGCAACCCAGCTTTGCTATAATGAAGAAATCACCCATTGAGCGCGTGTTCTTGCTTCCTTCCCTCGGGGCTGAGGGCTTAGGAGTTAGTGTTCAGGACACCAAACTGCCCTAAACCGTAAACCCTGAACCCTAAACCCTAAACGGGTTCAGGGTTTGGGGTTTAGGGTTTAGGGGTTTAGGGGTTTGGGGTTTAGGGCTACAACGCACGAAAGCCAGAAAATTCTGCCAACAATCACATATGTCCAATTTTTCCAACCTGGATCCAAAAAGTAGGCCAAACAGTGTTCCAACAACCCACATAAAGAGCCAAACGGGCTATTATGCTACCTACTATCCTAAATCCCAGGCCCATTGGGTTTAGGTAAAACTCTGCAAAGCACCTGGAAGCCGAAACATCTGCCTTTGATGATTAATGAACCCACTCCTTTTAGGGGCAATACAGTAATATAGGGGGATATAGGGATTATATAAGGATAATGGAAAAGAAAATGGAAACTATTATTTAGGGTTATGAATAACCCCCATCTGTTTAAGGGTCTTAATATTAGGATCCCTCTTATAATCACTTTTTCAAGGGGAGGGTGTTTATTAATCAGGGATCTGGGATACCCGCTCAAATCTAGACTGTTTATGGTTGGGCTTTGGATTGGCCCCAAACAGTGGACTCTGATTCCCAGGCTCTGAGTCCGAAACCCTAAACCCTAAACCCATAACTGTATGGCTGAGTCCTAAAGCCTGAAACTGAGTCAGGTCTTTTACCGTGATCTTCGCAGTGGACATCCTATTGCGGGTCTTTTTTGTGGGAGTCCGGTTTTTCAAGCAGTGGCACCTGGGCTGCACTGGGTTTTTCAAACTATGTCCCCAGCTCTGTTCGTTAACAGGGGCGACACGCTTTTGAGCATGGAAAAGGCCAACAAAACAAGGAGAAGAAGAGAGTTTCAAAAGGTCAGTGATTTGTTGAGGGGGTATGGAAAAACACGTGCTTGTTGGTGGTCTTTGTGATCGGGGTTCCAAGGTAGCTGCCATCCAATTTCGACTGGTGGGATGGAAACGCCACGACATCTATGTAGTTGCAAGCCTCACAAGATAATGGAAACATGAGAGTACTTCCCTTCACCTTACAACCGCACACTGAAACCACGCGTCCAACCCCAAACCCTGCAACCCACAATTAAGCCCAGGCCATGAACCCAAATTCAACGGGGTAAGAGTTGCAGCTGATCAAGAGGTCAAAGTGTGGCACTCATCTGTATGGACCTATTGTAGAGTAGAGTGCAGGAAGAGGGTTTTAGGAAGAAGGTCTAGGGTTCAGGGTAAGGGAATGAATTTTAGAGGTTAGGGTGCAGCAAAAAGGTTTAGGGTTTAGGGTCAGGCCTGGTTAGTTAGGGTTCATGAAGAAGTTTTACGGCTAAACTCCGTGAGGGTTTAAAATAGGTTTATGGGGTTCAAGGCATGGGCAAGGGGATTGCCGAGGCAGTTTACATGGCCGATGGGCAATATTGTATCCTGCACAACCTTGGGTTTCTAATGTCATGCACACTTAGCTGTCAACAGTTTTGCCGCGTTGATGGCACGCTGAGACTGTCCTAAAACATATGGAGTATTCTACATAAACGTACTAGATACCCATCACTAGCGAACAAGGATAAATGAAAAATGGAAACCCCCAAGCCAAATAATGCCCCTTCCCCAACAAGCGGTAGGCCAAACATCTGACATATCAACAACTACCTCAACCCCAGGATATGTGTTTGGCTCTTATTTTGGGTCAAGGAAGGGTGTTTGTTTCCTGCCAGAGCTCCTGATCACCATTTTTAGCTTCTGAAGACACTGTAACTCGGGACAGTTATTACCCACAATGCTGGACAAGGAAATGGAAAAGAAATTAAATGGAAGAGATGGAAACTGGGTCTGTGTTTCCAAAATGAGGGTTCCTCCCAACCCTAAATCTTCATGCCATTACCTTCCTAGTAACTTTAAACAGGGATATATGGTCCCAATCCAGGGCACATGGGGTTTCCCAAAAAATTATGGGTACCCTTTTTGGGGCGCTATAATAAGGATTCCAGTATTTTGGGGTCTATATCGGGGTCCCCCCATTTTTGGGGAATTATTATATAGATGGTAGATGGAGGGTCTAGGAAGTTGGTCTAGCAAACGGCGCACAACCCTAAACCCTAAACCCAGGTTCAATTGGATCGACCTGATCGTTGTAATTTGCGGTCTGCTCGAGGCGGATGCTAAACCACAAGCCGCATGCGCACTGCCAGACCTCCATATAAAATTCCAGGTACCCACTTAAACCCAGCGGGTCCATGTACACAATAATTAGGTACTTGGGATCTGGGTAATGGTATTTATAGTACAGGTTTCGGGTAAGTATATGATTATTCGGCACTTGGACCCTAAACCCTAAACCCTAAATATCCCTATATACCCCTATATACCCCCTTTAAAGGGACCTAAGTATATGATTATTTGGTACTTGGACCCTTAGGGTAAACCTTAAACCACGTGGAGAAACTCAAGTTTGGGATTTAGGTAGGTTGGGTTTAGGGTTTAGGGTTCAGGGGAGCAGGCACTTTCACATCAATGACAGAGGCAATGTGCTCCCGCAAAGATGGGTTCGTCTCCAAGCTTTGCAACCAACCTTGGTCCATTCCATGTCCTTGGACGTAGCCTCCAGGACCCTTCTTGTACCCTTGAAATATGGTCCCTAATAATGGGCATTCATGGTATGCAAAGGGTAGATGGAGGGTCTAGGAACCCATGCGTTCCTATCAACATCTCAATAGAACAATCTTCGTGTCAAAGGCTTTCTGAAACAGGCACAGTCTTTACCAGGACCCTCCTTGTACCCTGTAAGTAAGGATATATGGTCCCAACTTGCCGTAAAAAGAGGGCAGATGGAGTGTCTAGGTAGAACAGTCTTCAGGTCAAAGGCTCCTTCAAACGGGCAGAGTCCTCAGAAACTCCTAAGCCCAAATAATCGACCAGCCATCTGGAACCTTCAACCTCCTTGGACCCCTCCGTATCCGAAAGCTCCTGATGCAGAAGCACCTGGGGAATTTGGGGCAAAGCTAACTGGTTAAGGGTTTAGAGCATGGTTGCATAGGTACTTGACATGAAGAGGATACCTGAGAATCATACTTTAGGGTTTAGGATTTAGGGCATGGTTGCATAGGTACGCGACATCAAGAGGATACCTGAGAACCGTCTTTTAGGGTCCAGGGTTTAGGGTATGGTTACATAGGTACTTGACATCAAGGGGATACCTGGGAATCATCATCCCACCAATTGAAGCAATGATTCGTCTTGCAGGCTTACGCATGAGACTTGCAGCTTGTTTTCCCAGCAGGTTTAGCGTGTAAAAGGGCTTAGGGCTTGACCCCTAAACCTAAACCCGGCCTAGACAATGTCCGGAAAACTGGGATTCCAATCCACCACACCTGGTAAGCTTAACATGCAATCCATACCACAGGATAAAGGCCCCTGTTTAGACTCATGTTCTCTGAAAACGGTGCCATATGGTAATTTCCCAAAATAGGGGGACCCCAATATAGACCCCAATATACTATAGTCCTTATTCTGGGGACCCCCAATAGGGTACCCCCAATTTTGGGAAATCCCCTAAACCCTAAACCCTTTATATGGGTTTCATGCTCTAAAACCTACTTGGTATCTCCTGTCAGGCTGTGTACAGCGACGACTTTCCTTTCGACGCGCCCTTTTTGCGGATGCTTCGTCACTTTGTTGACACAGTTCGGGCGTAGGGCTATACTCTAATAACTCCTTAAAAGAGTTATATAAGCGCTAAGTAGGGGACCATTAGAAGGGTTGTTATGGGGGATACAAGGAGTTTATAGCTGGGATTGAGATATGAGATTTAGAATACAGGGTTTGGCTTTGGGGTTCTAGTCAACACTGACCAGTTTCGGAAGCAACCAGGCTTCGTGGGAACTCAAAATGTCATCATACAGATTGACTGGATCCCCTTTAGACTACACCCAAGCACTCGTGCTCAAGGGCCATAATGGGTAATGGAAGATCTTCAAGATGACTAGAGTGATGACAGCTCCTGCTCCAGCTGAGTAGGTAACTTTTTACCTTTGGGATCTCTTTCTCTAGCGCAATCTTCGACAGATTTTCTAAGACTATAGTCCCCCTTAAGTAGACAGAACATGGCTTTGGGTATTTTAATAAGATCCCCATATACTCCAGATTCTATCTACTTAAGGGGCACTATAACCTTTTGGGGGGGTTAGGCACCGCAGCAGCTCGGTGACTGGGCTTTTGCTTTAGGATTTGACCCCTGAAATGTTTAATATTTTCCCTAGAAGCTTGAATAACGGAGCCTATATACTCATATTTTTCAAAGGCTTTAGGGCCAACCCAGCCCTGAATAGTAGTTTCCAGTTCTTTTCCATTAGCCCAATATATCCCCCTAGGTCTAGGGTCTTAGATTCTGTGACCCTACCGGCCACTTGAAGGTGTTATTGTGGATAGGTGGGCTTCCCATGGCGTAGAGGTCCGGAATTCAGAGCTTTCGTGTATTTGGGGGGTAAATACACTTGGCTCTTTTTTATGGAAATTGCCATATTCGTGCTTCATACAGGGCTTATCAGAACGCTGACCTTGGTGCGGGTCCTACCTTCAGGTGTGCTTTGAGCATCGGGCAACCATGGACCTAAGTCAGTGTTCTTTCCTAATCCAATGTCCGTGTACAGTCCTACTGTCGCCGTTGTGCAACCATGAATTCCTACGGCAGCTGTCATAGCATCACTCCACGAGCTACATGTGTCCCTATTAAGGCTAAATTCTTATTTAGCAGAGCCGACCCTAAACCCTGTGCTTGTGTTGGACATGAGGCTTCGCCAAAGTGGCGCGTGCTCTTCGCGTGCTGAGACGCTCCTGATCTGCATTAAATAGTACCTAAAGTGTAGGCTTTTAGGTGGCGAAAACAATTCAGATTATGGTGCTTGGGACCTAAACCGCATTACTGAGTACATGGAACCTTCGGATAGTGGGCTAAGAAACCTTGAGTGACTCAGGGTTTGGGGTCTAGTGGTTTTGATTTCGGTTTCACTGTTTTAGCGCTTATGTTTGGGGATGGTTTGGGGCACTTGTCATACATCTGGGCTTATCCAGGAATTTGTTGGCAGAGTAATGTTGATAGGGGTATTTGCTAACCCCCCGAACCTTCAAGATGGCATAGGGGAGCTAGGAAGGGTTCCATGGAAAAAATGGGCGGTTTCGGGTTTGGGGTTCAGGGATTCTGGGTGTGAGAGGCTTGGGTTTAGGTTTCAAGGTCTGTGGTCTACGTCTTTGGTTAGACTTTTCGGATACAGTTCAAGGTCTGAAGGCTTCTCAAACCCAAGGGTCCAAGGATCCAAATAATAGGGCTTTAGGTATAGTATTGGGGCCCTAGAACCCTATCATTTGGGTCCTTGGACCCTTAGTGAAAATGCTCCCTACCTGCAGCCGCTGGAGGACCGGGGGAGTTAGCAAGCCGTGCCCAGCTATCCCCATCATTTGAAACTTGCTAACTCCCCTGACCTTTCAAGTAGGCTGGCGATTCCCTAAACCCTAAACCCTAAACCCTTTGAGGATTCATTCGCCTCCCAGCTTCAAGTTCTTGGGTTCAGCGCTGATGAAGGGCCGGAAGTAGCTGGTGAAGGTTTGCGACATGTGCCTACAAGACAGCTACGGGGGAGACTTTCCACATGCATCGGCTTGCCAAAATACAGAAAGGTCCCTCAAGCAAAGTCACCCTGAGCAAAGAACCCTAAACCCTAAACCCTGAACGATCGCTGTGCTCATTTGGTCCTAGACTTCTTCAGAGCTGCAATCGGCTCTGGCTCCCTCAAATAGCATGTAAGTAGATGGGGTTTAGGGTTTAGGGTTTAGGCTACCATTTTCCTTGATACAACCCCTGTGTATACCCAGTTTCCATTTTGCTGTCCATGTTCTTTCTAAAACTAATTCTCCTTTCTTGGTAGTAACAATCTACGCCCCCTACAGTCGTCTTCCACAAATGTGGCTTTCATTCTGGGTCCAGAAACATGTGCTTCGACTGCTTTAGGGCGGATGGAGGCTAACTGTTTGGCTCGTATTTCATAATGCGTAGAGACTCATTAGGGGAGTAAGATTCTTGCGCTTGGCCATCAGGATTTGTAGGAGTTTTGAGCTTGGGGTTTTAAGGTTGAGGATACGCTGGGCGTATATTAAAGGAGCTAAATTAAGCTACTACAATATTCGATTCCCATTACTTGCGAAATACTATATTATGGTTCCTTGACGGCAGCCCAGTAGGGGGGTGGTTGATGGCTCGAGGCTTGTTTTTTGGGGGCAGTTGCTATTTCTTTGCTAAACCCTGAACTCTAAGCCCTAAACCCCGTCCATGGGGCAACAACCTGTGCATTCCCCTCATGATGGCGTTATCTCCCTAAGGCCCATAGCCCCTAAACCCCAAGACGTAAACCCTAAGGCGAATTCTAGGGCTCCGGATTGGTATCAGCTAGCCCTAAATACACCCTGCAAGTACTCCCTATGCAGCCTAAGCACCAGCAGCAGCTAAACCCCAAAGTCTGAAGCAGAACCCCTGGGCCCTGCCTTAAGGGTCCAAGTATCCATGCAGCATATATATATATAGATAGATACCTGCTAATGTTTTCCCCCCGAAAGTTGTGTGTAAGATTTGTTCTAGTATAGCCACTCGGAATTGTGAAAATTATATTCTTGTTAGAGGCCTAGGGGGATCACAATATAGTTTTGGCCGGAATCCTAGATACATGCTTTGGGGCCTAAGTGTATCCCAGCTGGGCACTCTCCAATGCCAGGCCCCAATAAACGGTAGACCCCAAGCGCTGAACCTTAACCCACAAGACCCTGGCTACCCCAAGCCCTAGGCACCCTAAACATTACACCCCAAATGTTGGCGTACTTGGGCCCCAAATCCTGAACCCCATATGAGCAATTGTCTAAACCTCCTCCAAGGGGGTTATATAGGTGATTATGTGGGGGAGTACTATAGGGTTTCTTAAGGGCGTTACTCGGAGTTTAGACTAGAGCCCATATATCCCCAAATAATCCGTAACCCTAAGCCGTAACGGTCAAGGTGCGCAGATTCTCGGCTCCTTGCACTTGCTGTTGAAGTCCGTACATGCAAGTGTGGAGGCAAAGTTGTTGGGATTAGGGTTTAGGGGTTAGTGTGTAAGGTTTAGGCTGGATACCCCCACTCACCAACAGCTGGATAATGCTAATATTATAGCCATATATAGCCGTTAATACTACCCATAATCTGTTTGAATGTCGGGCTTAATATTAGCCCTATGGCAGATCCCAAGGTTTAGTCTGGTGGTTAGTAGGGAATGAGGGAATAGACTCCCTACATTATCCCGATATGATCTATTCCGACCTCCCGTACAAACCACTAGTAAGTCCGGGTTGTGGATCAATGTCAAACCCTAAACCCTTTACCCCAAACCCTAAACCCCAAAACCCTAAACCCTTTGCCCCAAACCCTGGACCGCATGATAGGTCTTAGGTTTTGGGACCCCTTCTTTCCAGAAACTACCCTATTACAAAGCCATGACTGGTGGGGCTCACCCGGCAACACCCCAGCTTACATAGAAACCCCAAACCCTAAACCCTAAGCCCTAAACCCTAAACCCTAAACCCTGAATCCTAAACCCCAAACCCTAAACCCTAAACCCTAAACCCTAATCCGCACGTTGGAGGTGCTTTTTTGGTCTCTGTGCCTGCTACTCGTAATTCAATGTGTCTTGGCTCGCATGCCAGCTTCGAAAAGGAGGTCGAGGTTAGTACCTGGAAAATGTTTAGGGTTTAAGGTTTAGGGTTTAGGGTTTAGGAGACTCCACCCAATCCCATTAAATGGATCAAAGAAGGCCACTATTAGATGGACTTGTTGGGTTTAAGTGGCGAAGTTGCTGAGGTCCATAGATTTGGGGTTTCAGGTTTACCGCGGGCGGTGAGCAAGCAGAAATCGGGCTCATAACCCCAAGAAGGTTGTTGGTTGTTGGTAGGCAATGAAGGAATGCAAAGGATATGGAAACTAACATATTGCCGGGGATTACGTATGGATCCACTACACCATTCCCTCAAATCAAGCAGTGAGCAAATAAGTGTTCTTGAGATCAGTCTCAGCTCCTTTTTGTGAACCAATTGCAACTACTTGTCCAGTCACACGAGGCTTTAAGCCGTACAGTAGGCTTGTGACTTCTGAGGCCTTGTCCTCAGCCCTAAACCCCTAAACCCTGAACTCAAGTCCCTTGTGAGTTTTGAGGCATTGCCGGTATGCTGCTCATGCAGGTCCTTTCCACGTTCCTTCAGGCCTTCTGACTGAGGGTTTTGGATGAACTTGAGCAACCCTAAACCCTCGCTTGGGCTTGTTGATTCCAGTGTTGCTTTAGGAGCTTGCAGGTTCCAACGTCTCCAAGCATGAAATCACCTTTTCTAGACGCACCCATATTCTCCTTACATTCACGCACATAAAATGTGAGGCCAGAATTATACCTGCATCCTCCATCTGCCCTCTATATACCCTACGGGTCCTGGCACTCAAATCCCTATATGATTTCATTTTCCATTTCATGTTCCATCTCATTTTCCATTTTCTTCTTCATTTTTGAAGGAATCCTTAAACCTGGACCCAGAGACTATATACCCTCAGTCAAGAAAGCACGGCGAAGGGTTCCTGGAAAAACGCCTACCTTGCTTACACCACAGCACCTACACCGCTCACACACCACAGCACCCACACGGCTACACCGCACCGCGTACACCGGACCAGAGAACCTACACCGCCTCTAATTATTGCATTCTATCTTATTTCTAAGCCTAGGGTTGGTTTGGCGGGCGCAGGCGGGATGCACCCCTGTCGGAGATCATGCGTGTCGAAACGCTCTCGCTGTGGCGCCGTGCGAATTTTCAAGTTCGCCGGCGAACCCTCTGCGGGGACCGTGCGTGTCGCAACGCTCTCGCTTTGGCGCCGTGCGAATTTTCAAGATCGCCGGCGAACCTTCTGCGGGGATGGTGCGTTTTGAAGCGCTCGTGCAGGGCCATGCGAATTTTCAATGTCTGGCGCGTGAAGCATCCTGAGGATTTTGTTTGGAATCGACAAGCTTCTCGCTGTTTGGGCGCGTGGCAGCGCTGGCGGTGCGACCTCTGTTTGGAACGCGTGGAATCAGCGCGCTGTTTCGGGCACGTGGGAGCGGTGGCGAGTGGAGCGTCCTCAAAGTTCCGTCTGGAATGGGTGACTTTCTGGCGGTTTTCGGCGGCCGGGAGCGCTGGCGTAGAGTGTCCTGAGACTTCTGTTTAGCATCGCCAGCCTTCTCGATTTTTCGGCGAGTGGGAGCACTGGCGCGTGGAGCGTCCTGCGACGACGACCCTCTCGCTGTTTTTGACGAGTGGGAGTGCGGGCGCAGTGGAGCGTCCCGAGACTTCTGTTGGGAACCGACAACCTTCGCGCTGTTTTGGGGGGGGGGTGGGAGCGCTGGCATGTGGAGCGTCCTGAGAATTCTGTTTGCAATCAAAACCCTTCTTGCTGTTTTCGGCGGGTGGGAGGGCTGGCGTGTGGATGTCCCGAGAATTGTTTTTGGAATTGACGGCCTTGTAGCTGTTTTCGGCGCGTGGGGCGTCCCGAGACTTTTGTTTGGAATCGACGGCCCTCTCGGCGTTTTCGGCGGGAGGGAGCGCTGGCGCGTGGAGCGCTCAACCCTAAACCCTGAACCCTGGTCCGAAAATCTGCCCAGTCCCAAGCTCCCCTTTTTTCGCGCAACATAAGGACTTTTGCAGGAAATCTTTAAGACAAACCCTACAACTTAAGCCCTACCTGAACCCTAAAAAGTATGTAGAATAACGGCCTTCTGTGCTACTTTTTTATGGGTTTTGGGGCCATTATTTTACCTACTTTTGAGGCCCAGGTACGCCTTAAGCCCTAGCTTCTAGGCCCAGACCGTGCCACTGATTCTCCCTGTTTCGAGGTTTGCTTCGAAGAGTTGAGGGGGTTGGGGCTCAGGATTTGCTTTCGTGGTTTATGGCCTGGGGTGGAATCAGGGCTTCAGGTTTAGGAGTTGGGGGTTAGGGTTTGGGGTAATGGTTGAGTAAGGGTTCAGGGCTTCGGGTTTAGTAGTGTCGCCGTGATTTTTGAGCTGTGGGCGGTTCCTGGGTATGACTACAAATCCAGATGAAACCTAAACTTAAACGCCGGACAGATCTTTTTCACAGATAGAGGCTCAAGGTTAGTGTGACAAATCTAGAAGCAGAGCTGTTTAGCGAAAGTCACGTGAACCTGCATGCTACTGATGAAGCAAATCTTGCACCGGTTAGGCTCCCAGACTACTGAATTTCTGGGGTATAGGGACAAAGGATTGTGCAAGATCTCTTGCATCCACAGTGTTCGCGAACCCCTACACTTCCAACTTGCAAGGCGAAGCCAGAAAGTCGGGCTTAGGGTTTGGCATCCGAGTATCCCAGGGTTTAGTTAGGGCTTTTTTGAGTTGGGGCTATAGTGAGGAGGGTTTGGGGCTCAGGGTTCAGGGTTCAAGGGAACTGCAAACGTCCACAGCTGAAACCCTAAACCCTAAACCCAATTCCTCGCAGGACGCATCTACGGACCCCTATATCCGTCGCGAGGTTTTTCGCAACTTGCCTGCAGTGGCCTGAAGCTGAAAAGGGTTTCCTTGCAGTGACTGTCTGTTAATGTAGGGGCCTAAATAATGATCAACATTATGGCTCCATATTCCCTGTATCATTATAGTATACGGTACCTCAAGTCGACCTCAACATGATGTTGGTAATTATTTAGGCCCCTAAACCCTATTATAATATAGAAGTTTCCATTCTCTTTTCCATTATCCCAATATAACCCCTATAGAACCTCAATATAACCCCTACATAATGGTAATTATTTGGGTCCCTGTAATATTTGAGTTGATGGCTGCTAGTTTCAGCTGTTTCGGCTAGGGCATGGTCGTGTTCGAACCACAGAAAGGGCACCGAAGTGGTACCTCCGTCCGAAATGAGCTATAGGCTAAACACCTCAAAGGGGGTTAGATAGGGGGTTTATAGAGGGTAGAATTATAGGGCTTATTCAGGGGTTTACTAGAATAATAGATTAAACTCCTCAAGGGGGGTTAGATAGGGGGTTTATAGAGGGTAGAATTATAGGGCTTATTAAGGGGGATACTAGAAGTTTAGATTGTGGCTCAAATGATGGCAGGAGCTTTGACCGTTTGACCAGTTTTGGGGGTACGGTCATATGAGCTATAGTCTAAACTTCTTAAAGGGGGTTATATAGGGAATTATATAAGGGATTACTATAGGGGATATTAAGGGGGATACTAGGAGTTTAGACTATAGCTCATATCAATCTGTTCCTCGGTGATCTTTTCAACAGCAGGGATCGGCGTAAATTCTGCAAGGGGCAATGAGAAGACCTTTTGACATTTATTAGCCCTAGCCCGGGCCATAAACTGCTGGACCTGAAACCTTGCAAGCTGGATGCGCAAGTCATAGATAGAGACCTATACATATGCTTGGGGCATGATCTTTTGTTGTGGGTTGCACTCGTAATGCAGCCCATTGTATTCGGGCAGGATATCCCCCAGCCGCACCAACATTTCCATGGTTGGGGCTCTCCCCGCACCACCCACTTGCAGCTACAGATAGGCTGATGATGTCTTAGTACATCCATTCACAAGCCTGACGCATTGCGCCAGTTCAAGTCCCCAAACGGTTTAGTGGATCATTAGGTTATTTCACCCTAAGCCCTGAACTACTAAACCCGAAACATCCGAACCCGGAAGTGGAACGCAGGCTACTATGGGACGTTCAGCGCTACCTTGCTCACCATGTTTGAGGCTGGAACGGCGCTTTTGGGGAGCTTGCAGCAAGAGCCAGGACATGCTAAGATTGCGCAAGGTTGTGAAGACTACCCTCCCGTAAACATGATAAACAACAGCGGCCCTTTAAGGACTAGTGTTCTTCTCATATGGAGGTTGTGCGCTGTGAAGTTTCAGCGTCAGATCCCAGGTGCCTATTAAGCGCATTGTTTTGCCAGGGAGGTTGCTGCACCCCAAAGCAAAAGCAAACTCTGGGCCTGCAGACAAGAACCTGCAGATTTCGGATAGCTGTGCTCAGTGACACGTTGCCATTCAACAAACGCGGAACTTGAATTTGGTCCCCTCATTCCATGACGGTAGGTTGTAAGTTGCTTGTATAAGGTAAAGGTATTCATGCCATCTTGGACCAGCTTGGGCTTGCAATCCCGAAGCCGACATGCTATGCAGGTCACCATTCTTAGCTGTAAAGCGTCGGGTTTACCGGGTCTAGGATCTATTGTAAGTTTCGAGGCACAAAAATGAGCAGTGGGTAATTTGACTTGGCTTGCGGTTTCCATGCGCAGCTTTTGGGCTATGTTCGTGAGGATCTTCACGGAGCATCGAGACCCCACCTCTAGCTGCCCCAAACCCCTATGCAATCCCGAAAGAATCCCTCTATGTGACTCTTATACAGTCCCTCTTTGAGTTCTTTGTGCCTAAGACGTTGGAGATTTCGTATTTGGCTGCTACCTCCTGAGCCATGGTCGCAACGTCAAATGCGCTGGTTGAAATCAGCATTCAAGGTGTGAACGGGTCATCCACAAAGATCCAGGTGGGGTTGGTTTAAAGTTTGGAGTTTAGGGTTTAGGGTCTCGGGTAGATTTTTGAAAGGGCCATCCACAAAGATCAGGGAGTGAACTCAAAGTGCGGGCGCGTGTAGAACCACCAATAGCTGGAACACTTCCCCCCCGCACAATAAACAATGATACATTGGATGAAAAAACGTGAGCCCTGAAAATTCATCCATATTCTCTGTAAGGTATATCACCCCCAAACTAGAGACCCCTAAATGGTAGTTTCCCAAAATAAGGGGACCCCAATATAGACCCCAAAATACGATAATCCTTATTATGGGGACCTTCAAAAGGAATTTTAGAAAACCTCAAAAACCCTAAATCTTAAACCCTAAACCTTAAACCCTAAGCCCTAAAGCTTAAACCCTAACCCCTAAACCCAAAACTTTTTGTTGAACAATAAGGTGGAGCCTGGCACCACTGTCGCTGGTGTTTTGGACCATGAAGCTCGGAAGTTGCCAGCAGGAATGCGTATGGACCAAAAGGTTTAGGGGTAGGGTTTTAGGGTTTAGGGTTTAGGGCTTAGGGTTTAGAGTTTAGGGTTTAGGGTTTTTGATTTATGGTTTAGGGCTTAGGGTTTAGGGTTATATATACCCTTTTATAGCCCGTATAGCATCAGAATACTAGCGATGCTGAGACAGCCCGCGTTGAAGAAGCGAAAATGGCAAAGGCCGTCCAAACAACCATCCGAGACTGACCTTAGATTGCTTAGGGTTTAGGGCTTAGGCATCCAAGTAACCCTATGTAGGTAGCAAAGAGAGACTTTACCCTAAAAATCACTAAGCCCTAAACCGTAAACCTCAAGCCCTGAACCCTGAATTGCGTTTGAGGGCCCAGAGTAAGAATTATCTATAAACTTGGAGCCGTGTGCTGCAGATTAGAGCTACAATGCCCTGAAGCCCAGATACCAGACTCTAAACCAAAACACCAAATGCTGAAACCTGAATATCGAACCTTAAGCTCTACATAGACAAGCCCCAAGCTCCAAATAATAAGCTTTGAATGCCATACGGTCACGATTATACTCCCGTGCCCTAACACAAAAACAACACATCCCTAGAAATACAACCCCCCAAAAAAATATTTTACCACTATATATTGTAGGGAATATTGATTGTTGGGGGAGGGGGGGGGGTTACCCTAAATCCTAAAACCTAAACCCGATTAGGGGGACGGGAATCTTAGGAAAGCTTCGCAGCAAAAACATGCCTTCTCGGGCCAGTCGGGCGCGGTCGATCAGCCGTGCACACTCCTGCTTGCACTGGGAGCTAGGGTTTAGGGTTTAGGATACTCAGGCTTTAGTTAGGGTTTTTGGAGGCTCATGCGACTTGAGGTTCAGGGCTTAGGGGTTTATGGGACTTTGCGTGTAGGCTCTACAGGTTCACGTGACCTGAAATGTCCATATATGCAAAACTGGGAATATGGACTTATTTTGGATTGGGCGCAGCCGATATACGTTCAGTTACGGCAATGAGAAATAGGGGCACAGGACCAAGTGTGCATAAGAAGTTATTAAGTCCCAGAATCCTCCAAGTAGGAAGTGTGCAAGAGCGATATAATTGTAACCAGGAGTCAGTGAGGGCTAACTTGGGAAACCCAGAAAATGCTTTAGCTCCTCGTAAGGAGCTGTTCTCCAGGACAAAGAATTCAGGAAAGGCTAAGTTCAGTGTTTAGGGTTTAGGGGTCACACTAATGATTCTCTGATCATCCCACTCCTTAGATAGCAATCTGGGAGCTTCCACAAATTGAGGCCCCAATACAGACCCGAATAATGAGCCCGACTATGGACACCCATCCTAAACCCTGAAAGAGAACGCTCTTTTTGGAAGCCCCCAGTTGAATATCTTCATCCTGAAGCGACACTTTAGGGTTCAGGGGTTAGGGTTTAGGGGTTTAGGTTTTAGGGTTTACCAGAGGATTGCGATAACAACCACCAATATAAAGACCCGTTTATAGCCATATGATACTTCTAGGGTCTTGATTTTGGGGGTTGGGATGATACTATAAGCCTAGACCCTAGATCCTAGGGTGGCACATCCCAGTCACATGAAGAAGCTTGAAAGAACCAAGGGCTTTCCTACGCAAGGTTGTCGAAACAGCTTAAGACATCATTTGGTAAAGCACGCACCTACGCTAAAGTGGGTAAGAAAGCAACTGTATCAATCAAATGGGTATCCCTATGGGAGGCGTACATGAGCTTCGTATTGCCCCACTTCTCTTACACGAGCATTACATGGGCCCTGTATGAGCTACAGTTGATTTCCCCCATCTAATCAATGGACATGGGTTCTTTTTTTCAAGATCAGCAATGAGGACCATACCAAACTGCAAGAGTGACCCCTATGTCCACCCTTACTGGTCCTGTGGTACGGCTAAGATTGACAGTAGCTCATACAACCCTACTTCCCTTGCAAGAACATTACGTGAGGCCTGTATGGCAATTTCCTAAACTTGGCGGACCTCCCAATATACACCCTCATAGGTGTATAATCTCTTTTATAGGGACCCCCCCCCCCGCCCACCCCACTCACCCCACCAAAAACACATCCAACACGTTGGGAAACCACAATGTGCGGATCCCATCTGGCTTCCCAACGTTCTTGTTTTTTGTTTATCCCATCAGCTCCCATGAAAAAGAAGCCTGTGTGCCCTAAAGGCTACTGTAGCACCGCAAACCCTGAACCCTAAACGCCAACTTTTAAACCCTACATCCTAAACCCTAAATGCTAACCCTAGACCCTAAACCCTAAACACTAGCCCT
>CAJNIZ010048152.1:0-12788 GCA_905231905.1 Symbiodinium pilosum | reverse complement strand
AGGAGTTTAGATTATGGTACATATATACACCTACAGGGTGGTCCCCCTAGTTACGCATAACTGTACTTATAACACATCTCGGCCCATCCTCGCCGGTGGAGCTCGATGAACGCCTCCCAGCAGTAGAGGTCTGAGCCTGAGTTGGGCTTAGGATTTGGGATTAAGGGCTTAGGATTAAGGGCTTAGGATTAAGGGTTTAGGGTTTAGGGTTTAGAGTTTAGGGTTTAGGGTTTAGACTTTAGGGATTACCAAAACCCTAAAAGTGTGTAAAATGATGGCCTTTATGGCTATTCTTATGGGCTTAGAGCTATTATTTTACACACTTTTGGGGTTCAGGTAAGGGCTTAGGATTCAGGGTTTAGAGTTTAGGGCTTAGGATTAAGGGTTTAGGGTTCAGGGCCTCAGGGTTGTACCCCTGGGTTTCGGATCCTTTGAAGGAATCTTAGGGGGACTACATATAGGTGCATATATAGAGGCTTAATCTGGGACTACTGGCAAACCCTAAACCCTAAACCCTAAACCCTAAACCCTAAACCTGGTTTAGAGGGGCAACCTTTTAGCGGCACGAGCTTATGGTTGCAAACTGGGGAGCCTTGATACAACACACGGTTTAGGGTTTAGGGTTTAGGGTTTAAGGATTTTTAAGGTTTTTTAGGGTTTAGGGTTTAGGGTTTACCTGCAGCCCAGAAGTATGTAGGTTGTTCTCAAAAGGTTATATTGCGGCACCTAATCTTTTATGGGTAACGTAACGAAATGGGATCCTAATTTTCTCAACTCCCCATGTACACGGTTGAGGATTCAGGGTCGGAGTGGCTGTATCCGAAAAAGGGCTAGAACTTTGAGCCCCCCAGAGAGCACCTCACCCGCTAAGTGGGCTGTAACCATAACTTTCCGTACCTGAACCCCAAAAAAGTAAAAAATAGCGGCGTTTCCGGCTGTTTTTGTTGGTTGTCGGCCTTTTGTCGCCTGTTTTTGAGGTCCAGTAATTGTAGCCCACAAAGCCCGTGTCTGGCTATAATTGAGCTATAACTAGTAGGTGAGAAGTAGCCCGCCGCAGCAGGTGTAAGAATCAGCGAGGCATAGGCTTAAGGGGTAGGGCTCGGGCACGCGGGCATAAGGGTCCAGGCTTAAGGAACTTCTTGATTAAGGTTAAGGGCTTAGTTATGCATTGCGGTCCAGGATCGGGTAAGGACCCTAAACCCTGGTTTCAAGTCTAGGTTTTCAAGGCTTAAGGACACCCGCAGGTGGAGTTTAGGGTTTAGGGTGTTTAGGGTTTATACAAGCCTTACATGAGCCTTACATGGGGATACCCAACTGCTAATTCCCAAGCTGGATGCGTTCTTGAACGGCGGTCTTCACCCTGGGCACGCGGCAGTCTTCGCATAAGACCTCCGCCACCGTCGCCGGGTACTCTGAGCCTGGGACAGGATTTCGCAAAAGAGGAGCCCCTAGAAAACTCAGGAGGAAAACAGCTACATGAAATAACTCTACATGCATACCTGTTTTGGGCAATACTGGGTTGTAAATTGCCATAATGTGGGTATATGGGGTTTCCTAGTTCACAATTTTAAAAAGTTCCTTATGGGCACAGTATAGTCATTTGCTCAGAAAATGATAGGAGGAGCGTCAGAGCTTCCCTGAGGCTTCAGCAAGACAATCCGCCCAGTACCTGCGCGCTTGTCATGGCTTTTGGGGTTTAGGGTGAGGGATTGGGGTGTAGGGTTTGATTCGGGTGTAGGGTTTCGAGCAAGTGGAGATTTCCTTGCAGAGCTCCTCTTCATTGGGAGTAGAATCTATCGGGGTCAATATTGGGGTCGCCCTGCCTCTGGGAACTAGTACATAGTTTGATGGACAATACTTTCTGATACTGTGGAACCTGCAATGCAGCCAGGTTCTCAACTGCCATCAGAAGTAAGTTATGATAACCTCAGCTCCTCTAAGTAGGATTCGAAGTTTGTCTCAGACCCTCCCTAAACACTAGACACTAAACCTTAAACCACGCATGGGCTCCTACTTGTTTCCTGGGTCCTAAGTACCGGCCCTTACCAATTCACAGGCTGCGAGACTCAAGCGAATGAAGTGAAACCAGCAGCTTCTGATGCTGCTTAGGCTTGATATTATACGGTTTAGGAGTTTAGGAACCCCTAAACTCCAAAACCCTAAACCCCAACCCCAAACCAGGCAACCATCATAACAAGACCCCAGGATTGACGGCTCACACTGGGGGACCCCTGGCTTTAACATGGGAGTCTACCTTGACCCGTAAACCCACCAGGCGCTCTGTATAATCCATAAACCCCTAAACCTCGAAATCCTAAACCCTAAACCCCTAGGCCTCTAAACCCCTAAATGTTTCCGGTTTGGGGCGTGAGAAGAATACACCATACATAAGCTCCAGGGTTCCAGGCTTGTAACCCTAGGGTTGGACCCCTGGGTTTTGGGATACTTTTAAGGGACACTAGGGGACTACATGGGCTCATGTAAGGGCTATATTAGGGCTACGTAGACGAAACCTTATAGGGGTACGGCCTTAGGGGTACAACCCAGGAACCATTGATAAGCCTGAAATCCTGAACCTTAAAACCTAAACGCTAGAAACCAAAAACCATTTAGCCCACCCACCCGCAAAGGCACCTTCTTCCGCTTCTGCCTGATGTGCGGCTGCCGCTGAGCGACCTGTTTTCCAGAAGGGTTTAGGATACCCTTAAGCGGTGAGTTAGGGTTTAGGGCACCCTTAGAGGGATTAGAGATTAGAGTTCTATGTCGGGTTTTGAGGTATGGATGTTTTGGTTATCCCCGGATCATGGCTGCACCTTCCTTTTTCCACATAATCCTACCTAAAGGGTCCATGGGGGAACATAATACTTTTTACTCAGGGCAGACCAAGGACCCCTCAAAAAGTTCCCCATACACCTACTTTGGGGCCCAAGTCTATACAGTATAGCTGCATCAGCTATAGTCTAAATTCCTAGTACTCACCTTCATAACCCCTGTTAATCCCTTATCTAATCCTCTTTTAAGGAGTTTAGACTATTGCTACATGGACCCTTTGGGCAATGAACCTCCATGCTCAGTTGTCTGGAGTGCAGATTTTGGGCCGTGTTTTCAGAGTCTGAGGTCCGTAGGGCCTACTTTTTTAGATGTTGGGCTTAGGGTTTAGGGTTTAGGGTTTCAGAGCTCAGGGCAACCCTAAACCCTAAACCCTCCAGGTAATCTAGAACAATTTCAATTCCCAATTTAAGGCAATTGTGGTACCATTCCCTGTATCAACCGCCATTAAGGGTGAGGTCGGGTGAGGCCGCTTTAAGTTGCCCAAGCTATTTCCCGTAAATCCTGGGATGTAGGCCCCAAGACTTGACGGCCCGGCCTCGGTGTCGAGGTTTCAAGGGTTGAGGGACACGCTAGCCCTATGAATCCGGGCACTTCATATTTCAGTACTTCGGTTTGGGTAGTATGAGGGGTTTAGGGCCTTATTACAGGAACACTCTCCCCTCTCAAAAAAAAAACTTCCAGTTGACCTAAATTCTAAACCCCAAACCACGCCCTGGTAGTAAGCCTAAGACCGAAGTCCTAAACTCTACCCGACCGTCTGAAGTATGTAGAACAACATGGTTGCCGTTAAGGAACTCAAACCAAGTTACGAGGCGTATATAGTGGATAAAAAGGGTTTCCTTAGTAGAGTAACCAAGTTTAAGTTCCTCCAGAATTCAGGATTTCCATGGTCCCTTTTGCTCTGTTTCCTAGCTTTTGGCAAATCTTCAATCTATTCTGGAGGTCCAGGTAAAACCTAAACCGGGGAAAGCCCTCGCAGTGCAATTGACACGCGCCAAGAGACCCGAGAATCCCAACCCAACAACCTGAAGATTATGAAGATTTTGGTCACCCTTTCAAGGGGTGACATTGGGTATTATATGGGGACTACATATACAGAGGTTGCACAGGGTTCAGGAGGTTCAAGAGGGCTTTGGTAACCCACCCCCAGCCCCAACCCCAAAAAAGGTCCGTACCATTCAATCTCAATTATATGGTAAAAATGTTGAAGCCATGGGCCCCTACCTAGTATGGGGCCCAAGATCCTTACATACCCTTTATGTACCCTGAAAGGTCCCTAGAATCCCCCTGCAAGGCCTAAGGGCCATATTAGGGGCCCATACTTCCAACCTTAGAAGTGGGGCAAACAAAACCCTCCCATCAGAAAGCAGCAGGTAAATGTGTTCAGCACGTCCGTCATGGATTTGTGCACCTATCGAGCATGAACAGAAATATGCTCTGTTTGCACGCTCCGAGTAAGACTGTATGATGTGCAATGTAATCCTAAAAAGGTCCCACGGTTGAACCACAAACCCTCATAAACGGCTTGCACAGAACTAGCAGAGAAAGATCGCCCTTGGCCTCCTCATACGCCTTGTCGCAGAAGAGTGTGTTGTCCTGCAAAGAACTTGATGGCCCATGGGACTTAGTAACTACTTATAATTGGGCTTATAACCCTACTTATAATCCCCCTGAATGGGCTTATAGGGGTTACCCCAAGAATCAGGAGGGTTATAATCCCGGTTATAAGTAATTACTAAGTCCCATGGGCCTCCAAGAACCACAAAGCTCATCATTCGCCCCTGAAACTTGAAAGCCTGACGCCACACCGTATCAGAACAGCCTGACAAGGCCTAAGCCCTTCCTGAACACAAAGTGAGCCCTCCCTATACCTTGCGTCGACCCTCCACCCAGTAATTTGTACCACAAGAGATTGTTGTAGGTATATCAAGGCCCTATTAACTCCATATTCAAGAGCCATTACTAAAGCCGGGATTCGCCTAACCGATACCTGGATGATTGACAACTACTTCCTGTTCTGCTTGCAGTAAGGTTACCCTGCCCTACACCCTCAACCCCTAAACCACTAAACCTTAAACCCCTAACCCTATTCCCCCGAAGCCCTGAAGCCCCTAAACCCTGAACCCTTAACCCTGGCACGCGGTACTTAACACTCAGAGGAGCCGACCCAAGCTCTCAGGGCGTCTGGTGTAAAACCTGAACCCTGAAATCTAGAGCTCAATGATTTGCATCTTACTGCTTCTTAGGTTTAGGGTTTAGGATTTAGGGGCTTAGCATTTAGGTCAAAAATGTATTCTAGGGTTTACGGCTTCGTAGGGAAGAAAAGAATATAATCCCTATATAATCCCTATAGATCATGCCCATACTCCCTTCTAAGAACCTGTACGTTAGAGTTAAAGAGTTACAGGTAAGTACCCTTACATCAGGTTGGTACAAGGCTTGCATGGAAGACATGGATGTACAAAAGGTCATGCAGCGCGCATTATAGCTGAGAATCTACCAACTCCCGAGAAGTCCATCCGTACGCTATCTAGAGTCACCTAGACCCTCAGAAAAAAAAAGGTAAACATACCAATATATTAGGTACAACACCCTTTTCGTTCGCTACATTGTCACTCTGTAAACGTTGCACCGCAAGGCGCTGAAACCCACCAATCCCTGATCTCATAAACCTTACTTCGGAGGTCACAGAGGCCCAGTAAGTGGTTTAGGGTTTAGGGGTTGGGGATAAGTGCGGTAATTGTTGGGCTTGTAGCTACTACATCCCAAACCTCCAATCTAGCCCACCCTAAACCCTCCCGGAGTTGTCCACTTCGCAGGTTGCCAGCTGATCCGGATAGACCTCAATGCGCACGCTTACCCGCCCGCAAACTAACATGGAACCCTACACGGTTATAAGCGGATTTGGGGTACCTAACATCGAAAATGAGGACAATAAAAGTGCCAAAATGATCCTTATACTAGGGTCCTTGTCAGAGGCGTTGGGGTCACAAAGCGCGCTTCTTTGAATTAACGAAGGGGCCCCTATGAGCTTCCATGTTAGTTTTGGGCCGTGTAGGAGTTCAGGTCAATCTGGGTGGAGGAACCCTAGACAAAACCCTGAACGCTGTACCTGTTCCTTTTCTACACCAATAGGGTTTCTTCATGCCATGATCGCTATCCCCATGTGTAAGCCCCAAACCCTGAACCTCCCTAACCCCACGAAAAAGAGCCATCTGTCTAAGTTACTGTCTATAGTCCCCCTTAATTAGATAGAATATGGGGTATGTGGGGATCTTATTTTGAGATGCCCAAAGCCATATTCTATCTACCTATCTACTTAACAGGGACTATGGGGTTTAGGGTTTAGGGTGAAGCCGTCCTCTACAAAGAGATGCAGCTTGGATTATGCCCGCATCCTACCACAATCATCTAAAGGACCCTCTCCCACAGTACCCTGAGTGCTGCGACCTGCAAACTATACCTCGAGGGTGTCGCACAAGTTCCAGTTAAGTCGCAATTTTTTGTGGTTGAGTCAGATAAGATTATATCCGATGTATAGCATACCATACCCGAAAGGAGTATATAATCCAAATCTATATTGAGGACACTACAGGGTAAGTGCCCTACCTATACTTTACCTGTACCTCCCGTACCTCTAACTCGTATGACTTACAACTGTACCTAACTATGGTGTCTTGCAGGTTGCGAAAAGGCCCATTGTTCCCTTAAAACCCTAAACCGTATGGTCCCCGCATATCAACTCCCCTGCTGTCATTACCCTAAACCCTAAACCGCAGTCAAGGAGCAGAGCAAGTGGTTTGCTCACACTTCACCGTGGTGTGGTTCTTACCTGGGCTTTCCCTAAACCCTAAACCCTAAACCCTAAACTTAAACCCTAAACGAAACTCATCCGACTTGAAGTTGAGAGGCCGCCGGGCCCTGAGTATCCTACAGGGTTCAGGGTTTAAGGTGTGGCGCGGTTTAGGGTTTGGGCCCTACGCTATAGCTGGGTTTTATAAGTAACTCATAACTGGGGTGAGTACGGATATAACTCCTCTGACTTAGCTATGGGGTTTTGAGGTATAATGTGTAGCTAGGGGGCACCACGCTGTAAGGTTTACGGGGGAGAAATTAGGGCGTATGGTATATGTAGACTGTGATAAGAGCATCAGGGTTTAGGGCTTAGGCTTAAGAGGTTTTTTGGTAATCTGAAGCCCATGATTCGGACCCTGTCACATGATGGTCAAGGGGTACTGATGTTGGTCCCCGGCCTAAGGTAAGCCAAACCCCATTCCCTAAACCCTGAACCCCAAAAACTAAATCCTAAACTCTAAACCCCAAACTCCAAGACCCAAGCCCTAAACGCCAAAACCCTAAACAACCCTAAACCCTCAACCCCAAACCGAAAACCCGCAAAACGCAAAGATCTGAAGCAGGAAACCTGCAAACCTTGGAGTGCTCATGGGACGGTTTAGGGTTTAAGGTTCAGGGTTTTTAAGGTTTAGGGTTTAGGGTTTAGAAGTTTAGGGTTCAGGGTTTAGGGATGATTACCAACCCCTTTTGACGCAAACAGTACTGTTACCTGACCCTCAGACCCCTAAACCCTACGTGGGCTACTACCTGGTCACAATTCGGGCCTCCCTAGCTCATGTATCTGTAGGGTTTAGGGTTTAGGGTTTATAAAGTTCTTCAAGCTAGCTCCCATAAACAGTCAAAAAATTCTAGGGAGCCTTAGCATACCCGTGGAATTTCCGCATCATGTCTCCAGGGTCCTGAGGAGCCCCTACACCCTTACAGGTTTAGGGTTTAGGGTTTAGGGTTTAGGGTCCCTACAGCGGATGCTAAGACCCTGCATGATCCTGAGTGCCTGAGTATCCCCTGGGAATTACGACATGATACATACTAAGGTCATGCAGGATTTGCTGCATGAACATATGATCTACAGCAAGCTTTGGGCAGCATGAAGAGAAAGCTCAGAGCTTCAGCGGAGTAATTAGTTTAAGTTGTCATACTAGGGGAACCATATTAAATGTTGTATAGGTATACATACTCGCTATGAAATTACTTTAAGTTCCTGATCAACAACCCAGTAACTAGAGTCAGAGTTCCGGGCACTGTTGAATCAATTGCTGCTTAGCGGGGGGCAGGGAGTGAACCTATGGGTACAGTGAAAGGTGTATCTGTACATACCAGGATGCCCAGTAGCCGAGAGACTAAGACTAAAAATGTCCCAATTGTTGAATGAACCACCAGAAAGGAAAAAGGGCATACTCAAACACCCTGATATATATTTGGGTAGTATTACGAATACTTTTGGGATGCACTCCCCCAACTCCTTCTTTTAGGACTTCTTCTCAGGTAGGTGAATTATGTTATCTACAATGGGAACTACAGAGGTATATGGCTAGTAACCTGATGAGAGTTGAATGTTTCCCTACATAGCTTCCTTTTGGCCTTGTTCGCATAAAGAAGCCTAATCTATCAGTACTTAGGCCCTGATTAAGGGTGAACCTAGGGGTAGTACAGAGGGTGCTTTAGCACCCGGTAGTTTAAGAGCATTCTCTGTTCAGTGCTGCGTGACGGACAGAGTCCGCATCGAGTAAGTTGAGCATCAGTTCAGCAGATTGCCTCCTAGATACGGGCATTTCCAAAAAACAGGGGTCCCCTGATACTCTAAAGCTGCATGTCGGTATTATCTAGGGACTTGGGGCCCATATGTGAACATGACTTATAGACTTCGAGCCCCAGGGATATGCAAAAAACACGGCCCCTTTAAAAAGGCAAGTCCCAGACCCATAGTCTCCACTACACTGTGTGGGTTTAGGGTTTAGGATATAACTATTTCCTCCATATGGATGGGACTCATGGATGTAAGACCCTAAGCCCTAAACCCTAAATCCTAAACCCTAAAACCTAAATCCTAAACCCTAAACCCTAAATCCTAAATCCCAGCATTGCTGATGCGCGCTGGTTTCAAGACATTGTGTGGATCCGGAGGATGCTCTCTTCACGGGGCTCAGGCTCTAGGGCTTAGGGCTAACTACTTGGAGGTTCATGGGATGTAGCAATTACTTATAACCGGGCTTGTAACCCTAGCTATCCTCCAGCCAATTGGACTTGTGCAGGGTAGCCCAACTAAGCGAAGGGCTAGAACCCCCACTTACAGGTAGTTACTAAGCCCCTTGAACCTTTAAGACTTTAAGTGCCCGTGCTCATGCTACTTGCCCAATCATGGGAAAAACGCAAGATAGACCAACAAAGAACAAAACTGTGTTTCCAAAATTAGGAGTCCATGTTTGGGGCTTCCCTACAACCAGGTTTATAATTTTTGGGGGTCTGTATTGTGGTACGCCTCAGCCTCCTTTTCGCTTCTTTCGGACGAGTCGCTCTCCTGTCAATATTGTGACGCCATGACATCCTCACAACAGGACTTGCTGACAACTTCAATGAACGCCCTGGCTTCCTTTTTGCTTTTCTTGCCCGCGCCCTTGAGCGCCTTGTTGTTCTTGCCGGCTCCTTTTAATTGATGCTCGAGGTGCTTGAGTCACAGCTTTTGGTTGGTTAGCGCGTTGAGCAACCACGAGTTCTCCCTCTTGAGCTGCCGGTTCCGGGCTCACAACTCCAGCCGGGCTGAATTTCCCCAGTAGGCTCTAAGCCCTAAATTTCAAGTCCAAACCCTTATTCTGAGCTTGCCCTCTTTAGGGTTTAGGGTTTAGGGGTTTCCGGTGGATGAATAAAATCCTCCATGACCCTATACCCAAACCCCCAGGAATTGTGGCAGCAATTTGCCCTAGGGATTCAGTATACAAATGCTACCTACATTGGGCCTCAAAGTCTGTAACTGTAACTATTCCCTACGTTGGACTATTTGGATCCCTATACTTTGCGTCATACAGGACTTTGTCCATCGACAGCATCATCCCCGCGCCAAAGCCCAGGCCCTGCACCCTGAAATCCTACACACTGGACCCTAAGCCCTAAATATCCTACACCCTGACACTTAAATATTCTAAACCCTAAATAGCCTAAAGCCTAAAACCTAAACCTTAAATAGACGAAACTCTAAATATCCTAAACCCTAACGTCTAAGCCCTAAACCCCCAAAACTGGGTAGCGCACGCTTCCCTGTTGCGTGGGTAGCGGCCTTAAGGACCCGATTCCAATTGGGGGTTTGAAAGGTTTGGGGTTTAGGGTTTAGGGTTGAGGGTTTCAAGGGTTTAGGGTGTGAAGGGTTTAGGGTGTGGCGGGTTTAGGTTTGAGGATGTGCAAGCCCTGAGCCCTAAACCCCTAAAACCTAAACCCCTACACCACGGAGTTGGAGTGTAGCCCAAATTACCTACTGTTTTGTGGGTTATACTTACTTTTAAAGGGTGACTGCTACTAAGCTGTGTGTTGTTTGGGGGTTGCATGTTCTCAATATGTATAGAGTGCAGGGATTAAGGATGAGGTTTCGGGTCGTAGGGTTTAGGCTGAAAGTTTCAGGGTTTAGAGAAAAGGTTGCGGCGGGAATTCACATTCCTGCTTGGTGTTTTTGGCATTCAGGATGTCAGATCTACAGGGATTGGGTTCGGGGTATAGGATTTAGGGTTTCTCTTATGTTCGGCTTCGAAAACCAGGGTTGCTCATTTAGCTTTCCTATACTTGGGGCTTCAGAACATTTTACCTTCCCCAAAATAACATGGAAGCCAGAAAGGGTCTCTAGACAGACGGCTGTTGAGTTACAGGCGGTCTGCATGGGCTTCCATCTTCCCCGCTGGGGGGAGGGAAATTGGGATTTAGAGTTTGGGCTTCTGGAGAACAACACTAAGGTTTAAGGTTTAAGGCCCTAATATAGGGGCCTAAATAAAGTAATTACCAAATTCCCTTGAGGTTCCGTATACTATACTTGTCCAAGGAATCTAGAATCACAATATTGTTAAATAATTAGGTCCCTATCGTAGAGAAAACCCGTGCTGTCATGGGGCAAGATCTTTCTGAATGATGCATACTCTTTTTACTTTCCGGTTGGGATAACTGAAGCCTTCCCTCATTTATACTGTGTACAGCAAGGCGCCCTGAGCTGTATATCTTGGGTTATGGGTAACCCATAATGCGGACAGGTACAGACATGAGTTGTATGAATTAGAATCCTGGGATGTATAAATCAGGATAACTTTCCAATTTAAGGCGATTTTGGTACTACTACGCCCTATATATACCACCATATAGTGTGAGGTCGGGTGAGGTCGCTTTAGGTTGCCCTGATAAATGTAGTCATGCAATTAGGGAGCACTACCCTGTAACTCCACAGCTGGTGGTGCTGGTGGTGGTGCTGGTGGCGGCCGGAGTGGCGGCGGTGGCAGCGGTGGCGGAAGCGGCGGTGGTGGCGATGATGAAGGTGAGTATTCTGGTACTGATGCAAGACTTGGGAGAATGCAGACGTACTATAGCTAGTGCAGGAAGATGTAAGGAGAATTAGGGAGCAGGAATGAAGCGTGAGCCCTCGATCCTCGACATTCATGCCAAACCCTAAACATGTGCGCATTCCTCAAAAAGACAATTCGCAAGGTCCCTATAGGAACGGAACAAAAGAGGATCAGGGGGGTGTCATGGGGTTCTTCTTCAGGGAGATTGTCTTCAGAAATGCCCACCTCAAATCTTGCTCGAACAGCACTCCGTCCTGTGCGATTTGAAGGCGCGCTCGGCCCATCACGTCGTTGATGTTTTCCTGCAACCCATCCTTTCTCTCGGAATGGTACCAGCAGCAGCGGCATCAAATCAATAAGAAGGACAACTTCTCATCTCTTCTCCATCATACTACCAAGTGCCCTCCACGTCTACTTTCCTGGTCATATAGTTGAGGGAGGAAATCCTGTAGAGCAACAAGGTCCACAAACGAAAGCCTAAACCCTAAACTCGCGCCGTTCCCAGAAATTAAGGAACTTTGAGTTCCCTAAGCCCTAAACCCTAAACCCTAAACGTGCAAAACAAATCTTGCATCAACAGCAGCTTGTCCGCAATGTCTGCTCTCCCTAGAAGCCCAGTTACCTATAAATTGGGTTCCTGTCCCTAAGTCCCTATATGAATTTATACTATCTATAACCCAAGGACCTACTATATGGGTACCCGGGCTTCTAGGGTCTTTTCTTACGCACAGATATTAGATCCTCCCTCGCATGCCGAAAAGCTAGGTACACCCTAAACCCAAAAGCCTACCCTAGAAGTTCTGCTTTACCTAACCACCCCACTCTATATGAGCCATTGTCTAAACTCCTAGTATACCCCTCAATAGCCCCCATAATAGCCCCCTACATAATCCCCTAGATAACCCCCTTTGAGGAGTTTAGACTATGGTACATATGACATCCCTTCAAGGTTTCCCCTCAAATAGGCGTCGGATCATCAAGGCAATTCACGGGGAACCTAGGCGGAGATTCACACGACCCTCAAGTCGGGCGCAAGCGTATAAGTCCACTTGCTGGAGAGCATGGCGCGAAGCCCACTTAAAACCCCTAAGCCTACACTCTAAACCGAAAGATGTCCCCATTTCCAGCATGGGAGTAGAGGTCAACATGGCGTTTGTGGGAAAAACATCCACCCGACCCACAAGAAAAGTCCCCCGCGTTTGGGTAGCCATTTGCTCTCTTTTTGGCGGGTTTTGGCCCGCGTCTCTTATGGGACACGTTTTTTTCACCATGTTGTCGGGCTGCCATATAAGTGCGGAAGGAAAGAGAGCAAATCGCAACCCTAAACCTTTGATTTCTACCAACCAGCAGCT
The DNA here is from genome assembly GCA_905231905.1 of Symbiodinium pilosum. Lineage (NCBI taxonomy): Eukaryota > Dinophyceae > Suessiales > Symbiodiniaceae > Symbiodinium > Symbiodinium pilosum. The sequence continues at coordinate 217 of CAJNIZ010048152.1, read as the reverse complement.
CTCTTAGCTTTCCCGCCTTCAACACTAAATCGTGTACAACAGGGGCCTAAACCCTAAACCCAAAATCTTGGCAATTATTTGGTAATTTCCCAAAATAAAGGGACCCCAATATAGACCCCAAAATACTATAATCTTTATTAAGGGGACCCCTAAAATGGTACCCCTAATTTTGGGAAACCCCCATATAGGACTTCCCGATTTAGTTTCAGAGCCCTCT
>CAJNIZ010048151.1:0-25913 GCA_905231905.1 Symbiodinium pilosum | reverse complement strand
TGTATGTATTAGGCATATGACTGTATCCGTATACCTAACTTAAATACCTGTATATCTATAATTACATGTTCCTACAGTGGGAAGCCCGGCCAGCCGAGGCGGGCGCGCGCTAGCGTTTACAATTTACCCGGAAAGCAATTCAAGGACTGTCCCTCAGTGAAAGGGCCTCAAGGGCTATGTCTGGAGCCTCTCCACTTGCCTGGTACCCCAGTGACCATGTTCCAACAAGGGTACCCTTTTTCCTACTATGTGATTGTATAAAGCAAGCCAGAACCCCAAAAGGGTAAAAAGAGGTGCCACTGGGCTTCCTAGCTTGCAACTGACATGTTGCTGCCCACCTTCCAAAGTAGAAATCGCTCCCAAGACATACAAGCCCCACATGGGAGTTCGTCAAAAAAGGAAGGGGCCACGGAAGCTCTACAAAGATATGGTTATGAGGAGATTATGGCGATCCATACTTGGGATTATGTATGGACTGTTTTGAGTTGTAATCGCCACAGCAATGCCACTGAGTAACAATCGTGAGTAACTATGATGCACCATCATGGTATTCTCATTAAGCTTAATACTTTTTGGTCAGGGGGCTGAAACTTTTGCAGCTGCGACAAACACTACTCTTACTACGCATCACAATGAGCTTCTCAACTTTTGGCCTCCATCAGGCCATTCACGGTGGCTTCGCGCGCTGGAAAGCAAACCTCCCAAAGTCACGCAACCACAAGCCTGTGTTCTGCTCCTACGGTAATTAGCCCTTTGCAGGTATGGCAGAAACATTTATGACATTTTTGCATTGCAGGCGGGGATGTGAACAATTTGCCAGATGCTCGTACGAGGCACTGGATATTGTGCCGGCACATATGGAATCTTCAGCCACCAACTTTCCCCGACGGCCTAGGCGCGCATGACGAAACCTATTCCTAACTTACCTACTGCGGGAGCCTAAGTTTAAAGAACAATGTTTAAGGTATACTACTATACTGATTGGTTATATGAGCTGTAAAAAAACACACGTGCCTACCTTGGGGTGTATGGGGTGGCGTGCTGTAGAAGCTAGATAAATTTACTAAGGGATGTTGTCAACATTTCCAGACTCTACATTACTGCCTCAGGCTCGTCATGCGCAAACCTCCAACCTTGGAAATGCACAAACAATGATCGTTACAAGCATGCTTCCGTCTGCCCTTACCTACCGGTACTTCAGCACGAAATCCTTATATATCTTGCATGCAGTCGTTGCCCCTAAGTTCCCGGGTTCCGGGTAGAAAATCACAATTCCAACGGGTTCCTAAGGATATACGTAAGTAGCAGGCATGTAAACAACATTTCTAGGAATGTCCAGGCAAGACCCTTTGAGGAAAGATCCCTTAAAGAGGAAGGCTTGAGGTATCTGGATACTCTTTGAAACCCGGAGGCTGGCGTCCCAGATCCTAAGCCACAACTATACGAACCGTTACTCAGAATCCGTAATCTCAATTCAACAAACCTTAAGCTCCCCAAACTATGTAGCTTCGATTTTGTTTTCCAATCCTAAGCCCTAAACCCTAAACCCTACACCCTAAACAATAATCCCTAAACTCCTAAACCCTAATCCCTAAACCCTAACCATTCCCTACCAACCGCCTGCATCCTTCTGGGTGTTTACAGTCTATGTTCTACATTCCTAGTATCCCCCTTCATAAGCCCTAGAAGAGGCCCCTATATAATCCCCTATATAACCCCCTTTATCGAGTTTAGACCCAAAACCTAAACCCTAAACCCTAAACCCTAAACCCTGAACCCTGAACCCTAAACCCTAAACCCTAAACCCTGAACCCTAAACCTTAAACCCTGAACCCTAAAACCCGGGTGTTTCCAGTCTCCCACCTCACTTCCCAGCTCGGCGGAGCATCCCCAGCCTGCCAGGGCACTTTTTTTTTTCTTTTTTGCTTTTTGTTTTTTTCGGGTTGTTGAGTGGGCTTCAGGGTTTTTAGGGGATAGGGTTTTTAGGGCTTAAGGGATAGGGGGATGAGGGTTTAGGGGATAGGGTTTTAGGGCTTAAGGGATAGGTTTTCAGGGTTATAGGGCTTAAGGGATAGGGTTTCAGGGTTTACGGGTTTAGGGGAAAGGGCTTTAGGGTTTAGAGGATGGGGTTCAGGATTTTAGGGTCTAGGGGATAGGGCTTTAGGGTTTAGGACTTTAGGGTTTAGGGGATAGGGTTAGGAGATAAGGTTTTAGGGTTTAGGGTTGCCACTCTTAACTATTCCCAATACCGTACTGCATATACATATATACATATATACCACAATGGGAGTACTTGATATCAGGGGGCGGGGATTGTATCATTAAGGGAAGGGACTCCTTTAGCTAGAATTAGGGAAGCCAGGCTTTGGCTTGAGGTAAGGTTTAGCCTAAGCAATCACTTACTGCGGATTAATAGGGAATATGGGAATTCATTATGTAGGGATTAGGAAAGGATTCAACAACCAGCTACTTAGAGTTGAGAATGGAATTATGCAGCTGAAGCTGGAGCAGCTTGTTTTACCCTCATTGAACAGCTAGCATATTGAGTCGTCTCGAGGAACTTTCATGTGAGGAAGAGCAGGACATATTGGCGGCGGCATGAAGGTTTAGTTTCTTTCGTCCAACCAACCCAGTAACTTGGATCCTTCGCATAAGCTACACGAAAAACGGAAAGCTAGGTTCCCAAGTAACCCCTTAATAAGGAGGGTAAGCTTTTTCTTAATGGTCAGCTTTAATGAGAAAATAGCACAATCAAAAAGGGGAAGAAGGTAGTGCAGCCTTTGAAAAAGGAGCAACAACTTTGATACATCCCGAGCCCTCCTTACTCCACTCACATAAAATGAACACACGCCTTCCTAATCATGAAAATCCCTGCTGCAATACCAGTATAGAATGGGCACATTTATCATTAGATGGGTTGAGGGGGATTTCGTAGGGAGCGGGATTACCCCCTAAACCTTAAAGCGAATAAATCCTAAACTCCAACCCCTAACCCCTAAACCCTTTTAGTGGGCTTTAGGGTTTTAGGGGGTAGGGTTTCCGGGTTTTAGGGTTTAGGACCCTAAACCCTGATCTGCCCTGAGGTTGCCTCTTCCGAGGCGTGCCGCAATTACCCATTGGGGTATTATAGGGATAGTGGAAAAGAATATGAAAACTACCATTTAGGGTCTAGGGTTTCGAGTTTAGGGTTTAGGGGTTATATAGGGATTGCAGGGTATATATTGGGATTATACAGGCATACTGGAAAGAAAAATGGAAACTACTACAATGGGGTTCTGTAGGGTTTAGGCTTTTGGTAAAAAGGAAACCCAATCCCAAATCTGAATCCCAACCACGCACCCAAAACACAGGCACTGAATCCCCAAGACCTGAACATAAAGAATCTAAATCCCCAACCCCACAACACAAAACCGTAAGCCCTAAGGCCTAAAAAGGGTTTAGGGTTTACGGTTCAGGGTTCAGGACTTTGATGAAACCTGTGGGGTTTAGGGTTTAGGGCTTAAGGTATCATATGCCAACCAACTTCCACCCTCCCCCCAACCGGTGCGGAAGCTGATATGGTCCCGTTTTCAAAGGGCACTAGTCTTGCTAGGGCCCCTTTTGAGCTTCGATGTTAGTTTGGGGTTATAGGTTTTACCTTCTTGGCCCCTCTCACCCGCAGCCGGAACGCTGGACCCCCAACTGCCCCATTCAAAGGGTACACATGTCTATATATACTGATTTACTGAAAGGGTGTACAAGGGCGATATGAGGACATATATATATGTATATATATATATGGGGATATATAGCGTGTATATCCTATAGATGTGCTGCTTTTCTGGATACATACGCTGCAAGTGAAGGACATGACCCTGAAGAGGTGCAGTCCGTAAGGTCCCGGCAATCGCTAAATCCCAAGACCTTGCTCAAACCCCACGTATCCCCAGCCATCGTTACATGTCCCGAAGCCCTAAACCCTAGACCCTAAAGCCTTGATCCTGAACCCTAAACTCCGACATATGGCAATCTGGGTAAGATCTCTCAACTTCATCTCAACCCTTTCTAGGCCAAGACCTAAACTCTAAATAGTAGATGTCATTCCATTTTCCATTTGCTTGTCGCTTTGATTCTCCATCATTCTTATAATATCGCTTGCATAATGCATAAAACCCTTAGGGATATTGGGCCCAACCCCCTCCGGCCCTGCCTGGAGTTGCCAGACCCATGATGCCAACAGCAGCCACGAAACCAAAAGAATGCCACTGGTAGTGCAGGCACCTTGGACTGAAGGTTTTCGGTTTAGGGTTTAGGGTAACTGCACGGTTCAGGCTTGAAGATTTGGGTTTGAGGGCTTGGGGTCTGGGATTTGGTAGTTTCCCTAAAAAAGGGGACCCCAATACAGACCCCCAAATCCCATAATCCTTATTATAGTGGCCTCCAAACAGGTACCCCCCCACCTAAACCCTATAAATACCGATGTACTCTATGAAAGTGGGAGGCACCTTAAACGACACCGCCATTGAGCTTCCTGGTGCCTAATACATGAGTTACTTGTGGTCAACTGGTAAAGGTTTAGGACCATGGTTTGAAACTTCCCTAGGTATGACAACGGCATACAAACGTCACGTTTGATGTGGCTGGTTTCTTCTGCAGCATACCAAGCACTGAAACAAGTGTAACAGCCGATTTTGCGTCCATGTCATGTTAGTTTGAGGCGTAAGCCCTAAACGGCATAGGGTTCAAGGTGCGCCAAGGCCTGCCTGTTGATGGGACTTGAGGCTTTATTGTTTCTGGCTTAGGGTGTGGCGTTCAAGGTTTTCGGCCAAGGGCTTGGGGTTTACCGGGTTGCTGCTAAGGAACTTAATTTAAGCTACTATATTGGGGAAACCCTATTTATTTACTATATGTACCAATTATGGCAATTTAATCTAAGTTCCTTCCCTTCCATCATAAGTACTCAAGATCTCAGTAGTAGTATCGTAGCCCCCCAAGTCTTGGGTTCAGGGTTTGGGGATTCCATGGACCTTGAACTGGCTTGTTGTTGGCAGGGGATGGAGGAATGGATCTCGCTGGCAACCCATCTCTAAGCCCCAATTCTAGAGTACTTTGCTTGTTCTGTTCCATTCCTTCATTCCCTACCAACCCTATATGGCGGCTTCCCAAAACCTACAACAAGGATCAATCATGGTATTTGGGGTCTATCATGGGGTTTCCCTTTTCCAATTTCATTTTCCCATTTTATGCTCCATCGCTAACTTAAGGTTTAGGGTCTAATTAGCACCCGGAACCAGGAAGTCAAGTATATAGATCCGGAACCTGCGGCCATTCAGGTCTAGGGTTCAGGATTCTGGGTTTAGGGTTTAGGGTTTGAGGGTTTCGGATTTTAGGGTTTGGGGTTTAGGATTTTTAGGGTTTGGGTTTAGGGTTTGAGGGTTGGGGTTTAAGGTTTGGGGGCTCGGAGTCTTACATCACTCCCCACAGTAACACGGAACTCATAATCTTTTGAAAGGGCAAGTTTAGGGTTTAGTTTAGGGTTTAGGGCATAGGGTTCTTCTGGGTTCCATATTGGCTTTGGGGAAGCCAATCTAACTAATTAGGTTCCTGCGAGGAAAAGATTATGCTAGGGGCGGGGAGGTGTTCAACGATAACCCCCTAATAACAACATCCCCTTCACACCCCCCACCCCCAATATGGCACCATAAAATATTAGGGAACATTTTCTCTTTTTGGGAGGGTGGTTGTATCAGGGGTTTCCACCTTTGAGAGCCCCTTATTTCCGGAAGCTCAAGAAGCTTCCAAAACCCCTGACCCCAACTCACTAAACCCCAGACACAAAGCCCTAAACCCTAAACCCCACGCCCTAAACCCTAACCCCAAACCCGTAAACCCTAAGCCCGAAAATCCAATTCTCAACCCCTAACCCTACGCCCCACGCAGGGGAGCAAGCCAGGAGCCCGACAAGAAGCCAACCAGAAGCGACATGGCCATGAAGCAGTTGGAGATCATGAGCGCCACCTTCATCACCAGCAAAGTCACCATGACCCATGACCCTTCAAGTATGGCACCTCGCCGCCGTTTACTTCCCTTATCTTTAACCCGCTCACAAGATCACGGAGTTTTGGGTTTTAGGTACGTTAAAAGCAGCACTTACAGCCTTAAGGACGAGGCATAGCAGCACGCAATCCTACCTTGCATGAAGGAAAGTCTACACTCTACACCCGCTAGTATCAAATGGCGCGAGATTTCTCTATCCACAATATTATCCCCCCAGGTAGAAACCTAACCCGCCCTAAACCCTAAATCCTTTACTAATCCTTAAGCCCTAAATTCTAAACCCCAAGGCCTACATTACCCCCCCCCCCCCCCCAAGGTAAGGCTCGAACTCAACAACTCTTGAGCGTGCAAATTCTAAGCACTACGCTCCCCCGAACTAACCTGGAACCCCGTATAAGGTTCAGGGTTTAGGATGTAGGCTATAGGGTTTGGGGTGCAGGCTTTAGGGTTCAGGGTTTAGGGACTAGGGTGTAAGTTTAAGGTTTAGGGCATTGGAGTTTGGGGTATAGGGTTTTAGGGTTCAGGGAGTAAAGTATAGGGTTGGGGGTGTAGAGTATAGGGTTTTGGGTTTAGTGTGTAGGGTTTAGGGCGTAGAGTATAGGGTTTAGGGTATAGGGTTTAGTGTGTGAGGATTATAGTATAGGGTTGAGGTTTAGAGCTTGAGTTCCATGTCAGTTTGTGGAGGGTAAGCCGTATGAGCTAGTCTACACTCCTAGTATCCCCCACCTTAAAAACCCCTATAAGATTCTCCTTTCTAATCCCCTGGAACCCTAAACCTTACATAATCCCCTGTACAACCCCTTTAAGGAGTTTTTACTATAGCTCCTATGGTGATCCTGGCCCCCGGCCTTGTAGTACGTGCTGTCTGTGATGCAGCGCGCCTCCACAATGGTGCCTGGAAAAACAACTTGATAATCAATTTTGACATCGAGTGATATATTTCCTATGTAAGGTTTAAGGTTTGGCGTAATGTGCATGGGTTCCTCTTAGGCATCGAGTAGCAACTATACTAAGCTACCGAAAAGACCCGTATGTCCGTCCACCCTCCACGGTCGTTTTGGTAAGTAGGCTAACATTAACAGAGGTTCATGCAGGTACCCAGGTTTTTGGGGATTGTAGCCCCTTGATTTTTGGAGTTCCATGAGGCAATGCACTCCCCAAAACGACTAGACGGTTTACTGTAATTTCCAATAAAAGCTTGCTAATGACTGACGGAGGGGTGGTAGAGGGATCCCTATAACTACTCATCTGAGCTACAATCAATATTCCCTACATCATCTTATGGACATGGGCTCCTTATAAAGCATTGTATCAGGGACTACACAAAACTACAAGAGGGACCCCCATGTCCACTGTCAACGGTCCCGTATTAAGGCTTTGACAGTAGCTCATGCAATAAAACCCTAAACCCCTGAATCCTAAACCCAAACCCCTTCACCCTAACCATATTCAAACCACCCCTCCCTCTCAAGCACCAATAAATACTTGCATATTCGTGCCACGGGCAGCGGCCACGCTTGGGCTTCGGGGGTGTAAGTTTCTCCCAGGGTTTAGGGCTTAGGATTGGGGTGTAGGGTCTCAAGGGGCCCATATATACCCCAATAATGGAGAATCACATGGAAAAGAACATGGAAAATGAAATGGAACCTGCTATATATATATATGTATATATATATAGGTTTATACAAGGATTATATGAGTTATGGTCAAAAGGGGGCTTATGTGGTGGATTATATAAGAGACTACTATGGTTACTATGGTCTTATTAAGGGGGATACTAGGAGTTGAGACCATAGACCATACTCCTCCTCTCGGACCTAGACCAAGCAAGATCAGTCGTAACTACCTAGGCATATAGTCCCCCTTAAGTAGATGGCTTTGGGTATATTATAATAAGATCCCATATACCCCATATTCTATCTACTTAAGGGTAGGTTGTTTTGCTTCAACAGTTGGACGTCTGTCTACAACTCGCTTCTTCTACGTACTCCATAGTGATATAATGTGTCGATCACCTTGATTTGGAAGTGTTCCACTGAACTGCTCGGCATTATACAGTCCCGATAGTAGCATGCTAGTCCGTCAAAAGATAAGCCCAAGCCATACGTAAAGAAACAAACTTAATCCTACCCCTGGAAGTCTCTGAGCCGTGACTCTTAACACCTTGTATAAATCCCAAATAACATCTATATACCTCCGATATAAGCCTAAAATACCCTGGATAACCCCTATATAAAACTTCAAACCCTAAACCTATATGTAGCCCTATACATCCCCATATCGCCTTTTCTCACGCTATATAACCTATAGTCTAAACTCCTAGTATCCCCCTTTATAACCCCCATGGTAGTCCCCTATATAATCCCCTATTAACCCCTTTAAACCCTAAACCCCTTAACCCTAAACCCTAACCCTAAAGACTCTAAATCCCAGACCCTACACACCCACTTCTCGAGCTTTCAGGCCCTCAAACCCCCAACGTGTGAAGACCTACTGCTTCTTAAGGGGAGGTGGGGGAGTGAATATAAGGTCAAGGTTTAGGGTTTAGGGTTAAGGGGTTTAGGGTTAAGGGGTTTAGGGTTTGGGGGAGCGAATATAGGTACCATTACAGGGGTATATATGAGAAATAATCTTTTCTCCTAGTAGCCCCCTTAATAAGCCCTACAATACTCCTCGATATAATCCCTATTGTAGCCCCTTCAGGGAGTTTAGAACCTAAACCCTGTATAACCCCCCTTTAAGGAGATAGCTCATATGAGGACCACATGGGCCTAAACCCTAAACCCTAAACCCTACAGATCCACTCCCCCAAGGAGCTGAGCGTCTAAGGATGGATGTGATGCCACACGACACTGCAGTCCAGCTTGTGAGTGAAGCATTGTAGCCTTCAACAGGGTTACATTGGGAATAATGGAAAAGAAAATGGAAGCTACTATAGGTTTGGGGTTTGGGGTTTAGGGTTTAGAGTTTAGGGCTTAGGGTTTTGGGGACCACACCGCAGTCCAGCTTTTGAGTGAAGCGTTGTAGCCTTCAACAAGTATCTGATGGAGCAAAGGGGGGTCGTTGACCCTGAACCTAAGTAAGTAGATAATCAAACATGAGTGCTATCTATAACAGTATTCATTCGAAGAGACCATGGGACAAAACCTGGACTTTTTCATGCCTAGATTTAACCTCTAAATCCGAACAATTTCATCCTTACGCCCATCTGAGAGAGTTGCCATTTGCCTCTCCTGAGTTTACTATGCGCAAGGCTTTCCTCCAAGGTGCCCTAAACCCTAAACCGCCTCCTCCACTCCGTTTTGGGAGTTTTCGAACGCCAGTAGTGAAAGGGTGCTGAACCCAAATGCAAGCTTCAGCCACTATGTCCCGTAAAATTAATGGACATGGCTTCCTTACTCAGAAAAAATTGGGGAGTATACTAAACTACCAAAAAGAAACCTATGTCCACCCGTAAAGGTTGCTTGAGAAGCCTAATGTTGACACTAGCTCATGTGTTGTCCTGAGTCGCTATGTAACAAGATTGGTGGTGGGTGAGCAGTTAGGTGGGCGCGAGTGCTGTGACATGTTGTTGGAGTCCTGATGGCACACTGTGTACTTGAGCTGGTTTGCTAAGCCTCTACAGCATCGACACCCTTGGGGCGTAAGATCATCAAAATAACTAGGTGGAAAAAGCTTTTGCAGCTATAGCTCTAGAAAGATGACCAAGGAATTATGCTGGCAAGTGTTTTGGCTTGTACATTCTATAAAAATCCCTGCGGAAAACACGCATTGCTATGATCGGGACCGCTGGGACCATCTCTGCTTGGGAGCCGGGCGCCCATGGGAAATCTTCAGGAGCAACGGTGGTAAAAATGGTCATCAATGATTTCCCAATCGCCTGCTGGAATAAGCATACAGTCGCACGTAGTAGGCTAAATAAGAACCTCCAGATTTTCTGCCACTACGAACCCATCGTTGCTCTTGCGTTCACAGGATATGGTTTGTGGTGTTGGCTGACCATTTACTACTATGATGCCAGCACTACCACAAGAACATCTCTAGGTTGCCAGGCCCCCGGCCATAGTTCTCCAGCAGAGACCCCTCCACGGCGTCAAAGGCGTGGCACAGGGCGATGAAGATGGCAAACCTTGGTATGCTTCGTTTAGGGTTCAGGGTTTATGGTTTAGGCGGCAATCCTTGGCCGCCCCACCCCCCAGAGCTGACCATTTCCCTAAACCCATAGACCATGGGCACTGGCCCTGTAACAGTCCATATGAGGGTCCTATTCAGGGCTATATGTTACAGAATGGGGGGCAGTACCCCAAAAAACAAAAAAAACAGTGGCCGTAGTCTTGACTCCTTAAAGGCGTGTCATTTTAGGGGATGTTATTGATTATATAAGGGAGCATTACAGGCCTTCGTAAGGGGGATACTAGGAGTGTAGACTATGGCTCAAGGTCACTGGCTACCTCCATAGCTACTAGGCATAAGGCGTCGCCTTTTCTACGGAATTCTCGGCATGAACCAGCCTGAAGAAAGCTGAGGCTCGGGACCGAGAGTTTAGGGTAAGGTTTAAGGTTTAAGAATTAGGGTGTGAGGTTTAGGCTTAGAGGTTTGTGGTTTAAGGTGTTGAGTTTACTGAGGGAATGGGAAAGAAAATAGACGCGCCCATAATTTGGAGAATCAAACGGAAGAACATGTGTGAATGACATTGAAGCTAGAGCTAGATGGAGACTATACGGGATACATGAGGGAATAGAAGAGAAAAAACTGAAACCTACCTCATCTAGCATTGAGGGTATCGGGGTTAGGAATGTAGGGTCCAAATAAGTAGAAGGGGTTTTCGGGTACATCACACCATCCGGCATAGCTTTGGCTACGCTGAACCAGAACACGTAGAATAGGACTTTGCGGCACCATGTACTAGAGTTACCTGCGGGAAATAAAATTCGGAAACAGTATTTGGGCATTTAAGCTTGTACACCCAAAACCCCAAAACCCCAAACCCTATACCCTAGACCCCATCCCCTCAACCCCAAAACCTTAAATAGTAGTTTCCATTGTCTCTTAAAACCCCTCAACCCCCAAACCCCAAAAACCCTATACCCCAAAGCCCTAAAACCCTAGACCCCCAAAAACCCTAGACCGTGCAGTGCCTCATCGTGGAGAGCCAGTGTTTGTTTGAGGTTCCGGGGTTGGAGTTCTCAATCTGGGGTTTAGGGATAATGGAAAAGAAAACTAAAACTACTATTTGGGGTTTTGGGTTTTAGGGGTTAGGGGTTTTAGGGCTTCGTGGCCTGTGGCTTGGGGCGAAAAGCTAGCCCAAAACAGCAAACTCCGAATGCAAGAGTAAAGCAGAAGTAAGCTAAACCCTAAACCCTAAACCCGCACAGGAATACCTCGAACCGCCACTGCCACAGCCCTAAGAACCAAACCTCCCACCTGCTTAGTCAAATGCCTCCTGAATGATATCATTTAGGGCTTAGGGTTAAAGGTTTAGGGTTTAGGGTTTAGGGAAACTCCTTAAAGGGGGACTATGTAGGGATTATATTGGGGACTATAAACGCATAGTTCTCCGGAGAAGATCTATTGTTGAACGGTGGGGATTTTGCTAGGGGTTGCATATACTGCTACTACTATTGCTCTAACTGTATATGGCAATAATTAGTATTGCTAACTGCTAGCGCTAGCAGTATTACTCTATGTGTAAGACCCGTTGTTTTCCTTCAAGGTCTACCCAGCTAGGCACCCTACATATAAACTCACCAGGATTCCTAAAGAACCCTATATGCAGTTTAGGGTTGAGGGGTTTAGGGTTTAGGGTATCAAAACTAGCAAGAACCCTACTTCGTATACGTCTACATATCGCTAAACGCCTCTAACCCGCTGTCTGCCATGCATACAAGCCTGTAAGGGAGAGATACACCCAAAGCTTTGACAAGGCTAGATGTAAACTCAAAAACCCGAAGCCCTAAGACTCTGAAATCCCAAGCCATATACACGCTGAAACCCTAAACCTACACCCAAAAACCCTGAAATCCTAAACCCTACACGCCCTAAAACGCTAAACCGCATCCCAACAGCTGGAGGTTGACGATCCAAAAATCCGACAGGCGGAGGATGGATCTTACCTGAGAAAAGGGTTTAGGTACCATAATGGGGTTATAGGGGAGATATTTTAGATGTAGGATTTAGGGCTTAGGCTAAGGCTCTAGGGTGCCGTAAGGATCTGTAGGGATTATGTAGGGTTTAGCGTGTAAGGTGTGGGATTTGAGCTAAGGTTCGCTGGGGGTAGTGTAGGGATTCTGTAGGGATTTTATAAGGTTGAGAGATGTTATCCCCAATTATGGAGACTTGGCTGGGCAAGAACATGGAACGTCACATGGAAAAGGGGGTTAACAGGGACACATAGGGATTCAGGGTTTCGGCGGTCAAGTAACTTCACCTCAGCACTTGGGAAACTTCTACTGGGTTGCAGTAGAGGAACTTAAACTAAGCTACCATTCAGCAAAAGCAACCCCGGTAACCTGTGCGCTTGGTGAACTCTTCAGCCCCTTGCAGAGGTGCGTTAAAGGAGGAGGGGACTTAAGGGGTAGCGTAGGTTTTTTTTGTTTTTAAGATGTTTGTGGGTTGGTACTAGGAGATGCGATTATTTTGAAAGTTTAGGGTTGAGGGTTTCGAGGTTGAGGTTGTAAATCTTATTTGAGAAATCAACGAAACTGAGCTGGCACGCTTAGCATGGTGTTAAGAAAGAGTCACCTATCAAGGTGCCCATGGCTACCTGGGAAAAAGTGCTCTCGTCAAAAGGTGGTTCTGGGCTTTTTCTACGCTTGTGGCGACTCATCAGCCAGCCGGGAGGCATATGGTAGTTGATAAACATTCCCGGTCCCAGAAATGCCATTCTGGAAAATAGTTTCCCTAATATTTCCCCTTCTGACCTACAGGACCCTACAGAAATTCCCCACATGATCCAATGATCTATTTGAAGTTCGCCATCAGGGTGTTCTGCCACACGTTCCCGAACCCTGAGCCCTTAAAGTGCCCTCAACCCCTAGACCGTCTCAGAAGCCTCAAACGACTCACCCTGGGCCTCCGCAAGGAAGGTGATCGACTGCCGCTTGTCGGCCCCACCGGCCTGCAGCCAAAATTGAGGCCCCCTGTTTTGGTACCCTAGAATTGTTGGCTGTGATCTATACTGGGAACCCAAAAAGGACTGCAAGTTTGACAACTCCCCGTCTTTGGGGTATAGGGTTGAGTTTAGGCTTTAGGGTTTAGATTTTGGGGTTTAGTGTATAGAGGTTAGCTTAAGGTTTTGGGCTTTAGGCCTTGCAATTTTGACCCAAACTGGACATTTTCCGCTTCCCTGCATAACATGTCATCTTATGTCAATGCGCCAAGCAAAAATAGACTCTGAGAATCATACACTCCCCAAACAAGACTGGAACCCCCTGGACCCTAAACTCCGGACCCTAAACGGTGGGGCCCCACAAGGACCGGTGCCTGTCTAAACGATGCCTAACTGATGATTGCCAAGCAAATGGAAAGTGAAATGGAAGCCGGGCTTTTATGTGAGTGTATAGGGTTTAGGGTTTGCAAAAAATGTGCTTTCCCTTTCTCGTAGTCCCTATACTGGGCTGCTGTTCCTTGATTTAAGTCACCATAATATGGATAATTAAATAGTAAACAATACGGTCTGCTTATACTAGTATTTTCAAAGCAGCTGCTTGACAGCAACCCAGTATACAAATGATGGTGGTAGATTCCACTCTATTTGTGGGCATCCTATTCATGGAAACGCTCATTTGATGGGGTTCTGTGTTGGTTTAGGAGAAACGGATCCCTTCTTGTCCAATTAGTGCCCAACCATTGCAGCCTGCAAAATCCAACGGCGGAATCCCCACGAAATCGCCATTTGTCAGGTCAAGGGGAGTAAGTCATTATACTGATAGCCCCTAAAAGCCAGTACTAAGTCCCCCTGACCCTCCAAGTATATCCTGTCATAATCTTCTGTAAGCACACTACATAGACAGACGCCTGTGTGTTCTTCAGAGAACTGCCTTGTGAAATCCTGACGTCATTCTGATTTACTCCTCTAAGACTCCGGTACGACCCTCGGAAAGGCCCTAAACCCTAAACCCTAGAAACCCTAAAAACCCTAAAACCTAAACCCTAGGACCCTATAATCCCTACAAACCCTAATCCCTATAATCCCTATCATCCCTAAACCCAAAACCCCAATCCCTAGACCCTATACCTGAAAAAGTCCAATGCAACCACCCCAAAGCTTCAGCTTCAAGGCCTCCGCGTCAGCGGGCAAGGGTCGATATAAAAGGTACGTTAACACCATGGCGAGAATCCTAAAAGTTCAGGGTTTGAAGTTTAGGGTTTAGGGTGTAGGGTTTAGGTTTTAGGGTCCTGAAAGTTCAGGGTTTGAACTCCTTAAATTGGCTTATATAGGGCACTAAAGGGACGTTACAATAGGGGATTATTTATGGTTTAGGGATTGGTGTTAGGGTTGAGGGTCTAGGGAGTAGGTTTTAGGCATTAGGCATTAGAGTTGGGGGTTTTAGCGAGTAGATATTAGGGTTTAGGGATTGGGGGTTAGGGTTTTGAGTTTTGGGACTGGGTTTAGGGTTTTGGATTTGTGGTGTAGGGTTTAGGGATTACAGATTGGGTGTAGATCCTGAGATTCTGTCTACTAGATCCTGAGATTCTGTCTACTAGGTGTTAGCAGAGAATGGAGGAGTTCATGCCTACAGTAGCCCCGATATCATCCCCCAATAATATGATAGCTTCCATTTTCTTTTCCATTCCTTCATTCCCAACTACTGGGTTGCTGTCAAAGAACTTAAACGGGATTACTATCATAAGGATACCTCATTATATACTATATATCCAGAAGTGGTAGCTTAATTCAAGTCCCTTAACAGCAACCCAGTCTAACAATCGTCAAGTCTAGGGATCGGCCGGGAGTTTGCGGAAATTGGAGGTCAGCCTGTGGGGGTCCCTGAGCAGGGATGCCGATGCCTCTAGGGTTCATAAAGCTATGTCGATGCCTTTCGACTGGCATAAGAGGCTTCTGAGGTTTTGTTTGAGAAAGCGCAGTGGGTGTAGAGTTGTCTTGCTGCCACTATCTCCGCAAGGCGTGTGGCTCAAATCAAATTCAGTTCAGTGGTTTTTGCCAAAGGTTCAGAAAGCGGGCGTGGCTTGGGTGAGAAGAGCCTTTTACACTTTCGTGCATAAGCTTACGGCCTAACCAAGTCCATGCAAAGTATGGGACCCTGTACTACCCCCCTCTCTTACCCGCCCTTCCCCCAAAATAGACTTTGAATGGGGCCTATTCAGGCTATCTGAGTCCTGGCTTTTGATAGGAGGCAGGAGGCATCACTTCTCTGAGGCTGGCTTCCTTCATAGGGGCTTCCATAAACCCAGGAGCCCGTGTTGGAGGTATCCCTAAACCCTAAACTTGGCCCTGAACTCCAAACCTACCAGAAGGACGATACGTTTTGGGGTATACAGGTGCAAGGAGCCTCCCAGGTGGGCCTAGAGAATCACCAATTTACCACGTTCTTGGTAAGTTTTCAGGCCTAAACCCTAGCCCTGAATTTCAAGGGCTGAACCGAACAATCGAAGAGTAATCACCTGCTCCACATCAGAAGCCGCGCTCCCTACCGACCTGATGATATAGTCCCCCTTAAGTAGATAGAATATGGGGCATATGGGATTTTATTATGATATAGGTCCATTCCATATTCTATCCACTCAAGGGGGACTACACCTGTTACCCATAACATGAGATAGTATTGTACTGAGGAGTTCATCATTTGTCTCAGCGCATGGCCTAACCCCTCTCCACCCACAACCGCAGGAGCCGTTTGCAAGCCAGGCATCGCCGAATGAAACTGAAAACTGAGAAGTGATGAAATTTGCAGATGCATGACCTGAGCCGCCGGGGGAGTGTCTCAAGACGCTTACTACTAAACTGGCCTCAGAAACCCACTAAAAAGTACATTTTTTGGTTGTTATTGGGATTGTAGCAACCAAAAATTAAGAACTCTTTTGGAGGCCCCTATAGACTAAGGGTTAATGGAAAAGAAAATGGGAACTACCATATTACAGGGCTGTATAGGGATTATATAGGGGTTTAGGGTTTAGGGGACTTAGGACCCCTACTAAGGGTTAACCCTTAGCTACCTATAATAGGAGCATAAGAGGATCCCACAGGGTTAAGGTCTCAGGTCCAAGTTGAGTCCTAAGGAGTACATAAACCCTAAGCCCTAAACCCTAAACCTGTGTAAGTTCATACGCAGCAGGCATGAGGCGGTTGGGGCATTAGTTGAAAACGAACCCGGACGCTTTCTACGGCAAAAGGTAGGGGTTTCCCAAAATTAGGGATACCTCTTTGAGGGCCCCACAATAAGTATAACAGTATATTGGGATTTATATTGGGTTCCTCTATTTTGGGAAACGACCCAGCAACTGCCGAGTTTTGAAAAACTCCGTAGCACCCTAAACCTGCCTTAGCCAAACCGACCCCTTTTCTTGCGAGCTCAGAACGCACCTGCAGGCGCGCATCCACTTTTGAATAGGGTCTAATGTACTGTTTAGGGTCTAGGGTTTGGGGTTTAGGGCTTGAGTTTAGGGATATAAACCCCAATAATGGAGAATCAAATGGAAAATAACATGGAAACTGGGATTAAATAATGGATTATGGGGATTAGGTTATGTCACTGGGTGACAAATTCCCTGAGTCTCTAAGGACTCATAATATAAGGCTTTTGGGCCCAAAGACCATGCTATACAAGGCTTTTGGGCTATTTTGAGCCATGGGGTTTAAGTGCCTGCATGCAGGCTAGGTTCTAGACATACAAGTACGTGAATTGTTGTCTTGATTGAAATGGCGCTCCGAAACCTATGTTTAGGGTTTAGGGTTTAGGGCCAAGGATTCGAGAGTTACACTTGGGCCACTCGACACGCTCTGCTCCTGGGTGCCTGGCTTCGACGTCCGTGGGATTGTCCTGAGCTTCAAGCTACATGAGCTATAGCCGATTGTCCCAGTATCCTCTTAAAATCCCCTATGCCTTCAAGCAGATAAGACTGTAGCTCA
The DNA here is from genome assembly GCA_905231905.1 of Symbiodinium pilosum. Taxonomy (NCBI): domain Eukaryota; class Dinophyceae; order Suessiales; family Symbiodiniaceae; genus Symbiodinium; species Symbiodinium pilosum. Next base: position 8,788 of record CAJNIZ010048151.1, on the reverse strand, counting down.
CATTGGGTTTGGATGATCTAGGGTTTCGGGCTTTGGGCTTGGTCACGGCCGCATGAAACTATCATTCTGAAAATGGCACAGCATGTTCTTACAGCATCCTACAGCATATCCAAACCTGCATGCTTTTTAGGTATTAGGGTTTAGGGTTTAGGGTTAATTTGGCAAATCAAATTTACGTTCAACTTCTACGCCAACGCATCGGGAACATCGGAGACTACAATGCATGGCAGCACTGGCTAAATATCCAATTCCACATGCTAAAGCTCTAAACCCCTGACGCCTAAACCAAAATCCTGACCCGTTGCATCCTGTCTCAGATTCCTTGTTTGAGCAAGATGCAGATGTCACTATTCATGGCGGGCGTTGCTGTGAATCAAGCTTTACTTTCACCGGTGCCTGCTTTAGTTACTTTCAATTTTATAGCGGCAGTGTCCATATTGGGTTACAGCATAAGAATAACTAACTCTATAGCCCTTCAATGATGCGGTTCAGAGTTTTGGCCGCTTTCTACCTACCACCCAACAATGGTATTCGCCAAAGTCTTGTAGTCCCCACCAACACAAGTTTCATCCTTCACCCTAAGCCCTGAAACCCAGACCCTAAACTGTGATATAGGGTTTAAGGCTTAGGAACCCGAAATCCAGAGTCCCCGCCAAGCCGACATCTAATCAGCACAACCGCAGCTAAGCCAAAAACCCAAGCTCTAAATTGCAAACCGTACGTCCTAACTCGCAAGAAATATAACCCAGACCCTTGCTCATTTAGTCGTGGCTCATCCACGAAGAGAGGTGGAATGACAAATGACAGCGAGCCCCCCACAAAGTTCATCAAGTTGGAAATCATTGCCTGTTTCAAGTGTAGGGTTTAGGTGAAAGGTTGAAACCAAGGGCCCTTTTAGGGGTTCAGGGTTTAGGGTTTAGGGGTTTAGGGTTTAGGGGAACCCAGGGATCCTAATATGCCTACTATATACCTCTAACCTGAGACTAGGGGCTTGAGAGCTTGGGGTTTGGAAAGTTTGTTGCAGGGTTGTAGGAGTTTAAAATTCTGGGCGCCCCAGTAACCCCTTAATAATAAGGGAAGGTTGTTCGAATCTTCAGGTTTGATATAGAGGCCCCAAAATAAAAAGGGAAAAAGGGTATAACTGGGGCCCTAAAGCCTAAGCCCTATATAACCACCATTATAATAGTTGCCATTTTTTCCACTATCCCAATATTATCCCAATATACTGAACAAATGGGTACTACTGGGGTACCTAAGCTGCCAGCTTTCGGAGGGCCATCGCCTAAGGGTTCAGCGGTTGGGGCATATAATAGCTCTATAGGGTTTAGGGTTTAAGGTTTAGGGTTTAGGGTTTAAGGTTTAGGGTTTAGGGTTTAGGGTTTAGGGCATACTGCTTGTTCACTTCGAGTACCTGCCGCTGCAGCCCTAAACTAGACGCTAGGATCAACACAATCCTGAACCCACCCTAAACCCTAAATCCCTAAGCCTGAAGTCCTAAACCCTAATCACTAATCCCTAAGCCCGGAGCCCGCAACCGCCGCGGTCTGCACCCTAAACCCTAAACCCTCATCCGCGAGCAGGGCTTGCCCCAAATGGCATTCTTTGGTAGTCAAGGCTTATGGCTTAGGGTTGATGGTTTGGGGCTGGGCAATTTAGCAGTTTCCATAAGTGGGGGGACCCCCATATAGACCCCAATGCACGAGAATCCTTATTCGAAAGGGACCCCTATCTTTCGGAACTTTTATACTCCTCTAAGTAAAACCTCCTTTAAGGAGTTTAGACTATGGCTCATTTAGAGCCTGTTCTGGGGTTAAGGTGGTTAGGTCTTTGGTGTAGGAGTTACAAGGGCAGAGACTCACGGGTGTGAAGTCAGGGCGGACCCTTAGTCTACATTCCTACATCCTGGTCTAGGATCTGGGGTTTAGGGCCCTAAACCCCAAACCCTAAACCCCTAAACCCCTAAACCCCTAAACCCCAAACCCTAAACCCCCAAACCCACCCTAAACCCCTAAACCCGAACCGTTCTAGCAACTCTCTCTGTCGAGCCGCTGCTGCCGGGCGTTCGCTCCTTTGGCTGCAGAGGTGAAGGGAATATGTATAGTCCCCCTTAAGTAGATATAGGGAATTATATGGGTCATATTGGGATAATGGAAAAGAACATGGAAACTACAATTTAGGGTTTAGGTTTAGGGTTTATAGTCCCCGTTAAGTAGATAGAATATGGGGTTTTTGGGGATCTTATGATATAATACCCAAAGCCACATTCTATCTACTTAAGGGGGGCTATTCAGGATTGTTAACCTGCCCACCCCCTAATATCAAATTACCCCCACTGTCCCCCCCCCCGGACCCATCATGTATGATTGTTGACGAGAATGTCTATTGTTAGGGGTTGCGGCGGTTAGGGAAGGGATTAGTTTTTGGTATCCGAGCTTTGGCTTTAAAACTATAGGAGTTGGATTCGGGTTTTGTTTTGATTTCAAGGTTTGGGATTGAAGATGGAGGACAGGGGCCCAATACTTACGACCTCTTCACGAGAGGTATTCATTCCCCGCATTACGATCGGATGACTCATATGATTTCAAAGACCAAGGTGGATTTATGAAGGGACAACGCCCGATATGAGTTTACGGCAGAAGTTTACAAACCTAATGCGCAAACTCTGCACTTACTAATGCTGAAGGGGGAGCGGAGGAGGGAATGCATTCTTGCAGGGGCTATAGACATATGGGGGTTTCCCAAAATTAGGGGTACCTTTTTGGGGGTCCCTATAAAAAGCATCATAGTATTTTGGAGTCTATATTGGGGTCCCCCTATTTAGGGAAACTGCCGTATCATTGTCAGGATCCACTCCCCCACTCTCCCTTAAGCCCCAGTAAGCCAAAGGGGCGTAGGGAAGGGCTCAGGGTGCACATCCTCGGCCCTCAACCTAAAATCCTGCCCTAAACCCCTATACCTTCATGTTTCAGTCGCTCTCCTCCCGCGTGTATTCTTTGGGGCATGCGTGGTTAGAAAGGTAGCGGGTTGATTAGGGGGAAGAGGGGACCTCAAATCCTAAACCCTAAGCCCCAAGGGTTTAGGGTTCCCATGTTATGTTGGAGAGGTTTAAACCCTAAACTCTAAACCCCTAAGCACTAAGCCCCTAATCCCTAAACCTTGTTTATTACTAGGGGGAGGGCATCAGACCTCTGTGAGCTCCCCAAAGGGAGCCCAGAAGCAAACCAATTCCAGGGGGGGTTTAGGGCTTCATTTCAGTCACATGCTCGACGATCAGGGGACTCGATACGTTCGGAGAAAATTATCCCCAAGCCCTAGAAAACAATAAGGACTTTCAATTTGTTCATGCTTGTTCTGAATAGGTTTAAATTGGTTTACAAATGATTTGGAGTATTTTTTTAAGTCTTAATTGGATTCAGGAGCTCGGCTTGAAAGGCTCCAACAGGTTCTGGGAGCCGCCCAGAAACGGTCTGGGGAAAGTCTGGCTTCCCTAGAATACTGGGCCCTGGGTTTTTAATGTAGGGGGGGGGGGGTGGCGCCCTTTGAAACCCTAAACCCTAAACCCAAATCAAGAGCAGGGAACACTTGAAGCGATCGCGTCAAGGGAGGATCACTTGAGCCGCGCCATTAGCAACGTATATGAGCTATAGTCTAAACTCCTAGTATCCCCCTTAATAAGCCCCATAATAATCCTCTATATAATCCCGTATATAACCCCCTTTAAGGAGTTTAGACCCTAAGCCCTAAACCCTAAAAAGTAGTTTCCATGTTCTTTTCCATTATTCCCATAGAATCCCTATGTAACCCCCTTTAAGGAGTTTAGACTATAGCTCATATGAAAGAGTCTTAATGGGAACCTCGGGAGGGAACCCCAAGAATACAGTATGGTAGGACTGTATAGGGTTTAGGGGTTTAGGGTTTAGGGGTTTAGGGGGTTTAGGGTTTAGGGTTTTAGGGTTTAGGGGGTTTAGGGTTTAGGGTTTAGGGTAGAATATGAGGACCTTGGTAGGTATGTTCCTATTATATTCCTACTACATGCCTGGGGTTCCCTGTTTGGAGTTCCCAGTAAAGTCCCTATTTCTGTAGGCTGGGCTTTCCTCGGGTAGTCCTATGAAGGTAATCGTTTCCATTTTGTTTTTCCATGATTCACGGAATATTCCCTAATTAGGTATTAAATACCTATATCCCCTTCAACCCCTAGGTTTTGGGGATTTAAGGTTGTGTCTGCAAATTTCCACTTCCTGCGGGGCTGGTGTGGAAGCACTTAACGATGGAGAAGCAAGTGGAAAACCACATGGAACATGGAGTAACCTGGAAATTGGGATTATACAATGGTTTATCAGATAATTCTTGAATCCCTACAGACGAAACAATTGCCTCCACGCTAAACCCTAAACCCTAGCGCAGCAAGGATCGGTGGAAACCAGTCGGAACCCATCTCGGAGGTGCAGTTCACTAGAAGAGGCTGTCCTTTCAGGGCAAGGAAGTTTAGGGTTGAGGAACTAAAGCTAAGTTACCATAGTGGGCATCTAATATGGTGTTTCTACAGGGATCATGCAAAACAAGATGGAAACTACTATGTAGGGTTTAGTGTTTGGGGTTGAGGGCTAGCAAGTCTCCATGTATAGGTTTTCGGAATTCTGGCGGTGGCTGTAAGTTTTGCATTGGGCACTGAAGGATGAACGAGGATATGGGTGAAGGATTTCAGGTTTGGGGCAACCATCATCCATGGCACCTTCTCTTCATATCGATGTGTATGGACTATCTACGCCTTTACCTCAGACATGCGCAACATGGAAATAAACACATCATGTTGAAATCCAAGCCCTACATGGGAAGATTGAGGGTTTAGGCGGTATAGGGTTCTAACTCCACATGTTTTCAAGCCTGAATCTACTGTGCAAGTTCCGGGTTCCCACTTGAGGATGTCCTCGGACATATGAGGCGCACTCCATTTGTCTTGTAAGGCTTATGAACGTGGATCGTTTGGGGAATATAAATACAGAATATAGATAAGTTCAACGCCATATCCAAAAACCACTCAAGGAAGCCTACGACCGGGCTTAAGAGTCACTTTGCAACTGCAACTAACAATGGTGTAATTCCATCAGGGTTTAGGGTTTGGGGGTTTAAGGTTCAGGATTCGAGGCTCGGGGAATGCAACTGGATGAGGATTCCCATCAAGCTGTAGCTGTAGCTGACTGCGACCACATCTTAGCACGGTTGTTGCTGATGGGTCGATTGATGTGCAGGCGCCGGGGTGTAAATAATTACAATAAGTTTGGTGTATCTCCTATTGCGGCCAAGAGGGAGCCCTCTAGTCCCTTTACACCAAATGTTTGGCGACCCCCAAGACCCAAATTACTCACGACCGCGCCTAGGGCACACAGCCCCTGGCCAGCCAACAAAAGCCTTGGCTTTGAGTTTGGGAATTTGGCTTTAGGGCATTCAGTTTGGGAATTGGGTTTAGGGCTATGAGTTTGGGAATTCAGGATTATGGCTATGAGTCTGGAAATGCGGGGTTTATAATCCAGGCCGCCATGCAATTCTGATTTATCGAGGTATGAGGGTTTTGGTTTGGGGGCTTGGGTTTGAGGGGTGTACCCACGGAGCCCGATACGCGAAATAGAGCAGAAAATACACAAGAATAACATAGTAGTTTATAGGGAAATGGAGAAATACTCCTCCAAACAGATTACCGTAAGGATTCAAACATGCACGGTGGATTTCGTAGTAAATGGGTACTGGGCGTTCAAGCAACCAGTCAACTCGAAGGACACTTGACTTGGAAATACGTGAAAGATTCTTCTGGATTGCTATTGAGGAACGTAAGTTAAGTTACCATAATGGGTATACATAGATATATACACATAGTCATGAGTATGATTTCCCAATATAGTAACTTAGATTAGGTTGCTCAACAGCAATCCAGTCTTGGGAGCAAGTACCACCAGGCTCCGCCCTACCCCACCCTGCTCCTTCTCTTGTAAAGTTTAGGAGAACCCTCAACCCTGTAAAAGGAATATAAAAGGATTCTAATATAGCCACCAATATCAACGATAGTCACGATTTCTGGGTTGGGGGGGGGTCCACCTACTGCAAAGTACCAAAGTTGGAGAAGTTTGCTTTCGGGGTCAATCAGTACATAGGTATGGCGGACATCTTGCATCAGCTAGGAGCCCCTGGTGCTGTGATGCCTCCTGTATAATGTATAGAACAGATTATCCTCCATGCGGTTTAGGATTTAGGGTTATAGAAAAGATTATCCTCCAGGTACTGTAGTGCCACTTGCTGTAAGGTATATGGTAATTTCATGAATAGGGGGACACCCATATAGACCCCAATGTACTATGATCCTCATTATGAGGACCCCCCCCCCTCCCCCCGCCCCCCAAAAAAAGCACCCTAGTGAGTTTTGGAAACACCAATATTGGGGTTACTGAATGCATCTGGGGCTGTCTGAGTCCCCTAAACCCTCCTACCCTAAAACCCCAAGGCCTGAACATTGAATCCCTTACCCCAAACCCCAAAATCCCTAAATGCAAGTCCCCAAACCCCCAATCCCCTAACCCAATAGACCCATCAATCCCTACTCCCAAAAGCCTAACGCCCCAAACCCCAAACCTTAACCCGAAATCCGTAAACCTTGAATACCTAATCCCTGCATGAGCTATAGTCCAAACTCCTAGTAACCCCCTTTAAGGAGCTTAGACTATTGATCACACAGAACAGCCAGGCAGCATGAACTCTGAATTCCCAGTGAAAGCCGGGAGCCAGCCGCCGGCACTGGCGGAGGGAGCCCCGATTTATTAGGGAGTTGGTATAGACCCCAATGTACGATAACCCTTCTTATAGTGACCCCCAAGAAGGTACCCCCCTAATTTTGGGAAACCCTAAACCCTATATAATCCTATATAATCCCTATATAACTTAACAGTGTACGACCCCAAATTTTGGGAGATCCTCAGGTTGCGTTTGCAAAGGCTCCTTTGGCATCATGATTCTGCATCTCTTGTGGATGGCAGCCCCCAGAATCCTTACAGAATCTCTGAGCAGGTTATAGGGTTCTAGGGTTTAGGGTTAAAGGCTTATAGGGCTTCGGGAGAGTTGTAGGGTTACCCTTCCGGGTCTTCTTACAGTAGTCCACTGCCCACACGCCAGGCACTGTGTAGGGCTGAGGCTGCCAAGGACCTTGCTAATGTAGACCCATGATTAATAAACCCCTCCTTTTTAAGGGCCTAAATATTAGGATCTCTATTAAAAATCCCTATGAAGTAAACCCCCCTCCTTTTAAGGGCCTTAATATTAGGATCTCTATTAAAATCCCTAAGCCCTAAACCCTAAACCCCGAAGGGGAAGGGGTTTATTAATCAGGGGTCTGGGTTATGCAGTACGCAGGTTGGATCTCATCATCACTCCTTCAAGCCTCAAACCCTAAACCTGCGGTACTGCCCCCACTCAGTAACAGCTGGATAATAAATATAATATGGTTATATATGGGTGGTTATCAAAATTATGGTCCCTTTTTGGGTACCCTAAATATTAGGGGCCGTACTATAATAGGGATCCAAAAGGGACCATAATTTTGACAACCACCCAAATACAATATGGTTACATATAGCCCTTAATAGGACACCTAATATGGACTGTTACGGGGGGTGGCAATACCCAACCTAAACCCTATACCAAGCTTCCTCTGCGAAGCCAGGACTCCCTGGAGTTAAGCAGGTTGATACTGCTCAAACCTGCGAAACATGAGCTGTTTGACCCTAAACCACAAATCCTGAACCCTAGATCCGTAATCCCTAAACCCTAAAGCCCAAGCAAATGAGCTAGTCCAAACTCCTAGTATCCACCTTAACAAACCCTATAGCGGTCCCCTATATAATCCCCTATATAGCCCCTTTAAGGAGTTTAGACTACAGCTCAAATAGCCACTATGAGCTATAGTCTAAACTCCTTAAAGGGGGTTATGTAGGGAATTATGTGGGGGACTACTATTGGGGTTATTAAGGAGGATACTAGGAGTTTAGACAATGGATCCTCACCCTAAACCCTAAACCCTATAGCCACAACTTTGAGGGACCCCCCGAAACGCCTTTCGCCGAGCAGTTTGTCTGTGCTGGCCGTTGAGTGGCCGGTCCTCAGCTTTGACAGGTATATTTGACAACAGATATGGCTGGCTGTCAAAATTTTGGTCCCTTGTTGTATCCCTATTATAGTACGGCACCTAATATATTTCAGGTACCCTAGATGGGCTCATAATTTTGACAACCACCCATATGAGGGTTTAATGGGTTTGGGGGATTAGGGCTTAGGGGGTTTTAGGGATTAGGGTAGGGTTCAGGAGGGTTCGGGGCTTAAGATTTAGGTGGTTTAGGGATTAGGGTTTAGGGTCTTGCAGTTAGTAAGCCCTAAACCCCAAACCCCTCAGCCCTGAAACCCTAAAACCCTAAGCCCTAAACACCTAGACCCTAAAACTAAGCCCTGAACCCAAAACCCTAACACCCTAAGCCCTAAACACCTGAACAGCCCCGACTAATCCCGTCCTGGAAGTGGCGCCGCTCTAACAGCTGCAGGCATTCACTTTATTCAGAGTTCCGGGGTGGAGCACAGGCATTGGCATTGGCATCGTTTGGGGATGAAACTTTGAGGTTCAGGGTGTAGTGCTTAGGGTTTAAGGTTTAGGGTTTAAGGTTCAGGGTTTACAGTTTAGAGGCGTTAGGGGTTGGCGTTTAGATTTTAGGGTCTGGGGCGCAATTCTGCAGAACCCCTCCATTGTTGCCTTCAA
>CAJNIZ010048150.1:21279-33840 GCA_905231905.1 Symbiodinium pilosum | reverse complement strand
AAGGGTTAAGGGGTTTAAGGGTTTAAGGGTTTAGGGGTTTAGGGGTTGAGGGGTTTAAGGGTTTAAGGGTTTAGGGGTTAAGGGGTTTAAGGGTTTAAGGGTTTAGGGGTTTAGGGTTTAGGGTTTAAGGGTTTAGGGTTTAGGACTTAGGGTTTAGGGTTTGGGGTTTTGGATTTAGGTTTTGGGGTTTAAGGTCTAGGGCTTAGGGATAATGGAAAACAAAACGGAAACTACTATAATGGGGTTATAGTGGGTTTATATTGGGATGGTGGAAGAGGAAATGGAAACTACTATTTAGGGTTTAAGGTTTAGGGTTAAGGTTTGCGGTTTAGGGTTGAAGGCTTAGGGTTTGGGGTTTAGGGTTTAAGGTTCGGGGTTTAGGGTTGAAGGTTTAGGGCTTGGGGTTTAGGATTTAGGCTTAGGGTTTGGGNNTTTAAGGTTCGGGGTTTAGGGTTGAAGGTTTAGGGCTTGGGGTTTAGGATTTAGGCTTAGGGTTTGGGGATGGATTTTTGGCGGGATAAGGATGTAAACTCAATTTCGTCTTTGGCTTAACTTCTGACCCTAAACCCTAAACCCTAAACCCCAAGCCTTCAACCCTAAACCCTAAACCCTAAACGAGGTTTAGGGCTGCGAGTGTAAGAGTTTGCCGCGCAGACCTCTGGCTAAGTGCTTCAAACCCCGAACTTTAGACTTCATGGCTTCGGGTTTTCAGTTTAGGCTGAGGCTTAGAGTTTAGGGTTTAGAGTTTGGGGTTGAGAGTTTGGGGTTTGGTGTGCAGGGTTCGGGGCTTAGAGCTCCGAGTTCAGGATTTAGAGTGTAGGGTGAGGCTTCGGGTCAAGAGTGCAGATTTGAGAAGGTCTACAGGCTTAGGGCTTAGAATGTTGAAAGGTGCAGCACCCGTCTGCTTTTGTTAACCTCGGCTGCGTTAACATGGAATCTATCTTTGAACGGCCACATCATGGGTGCGGGGTTTAAAGTGTTGAAGCTTCAGCTAAGGTGCATGTGTTCAAGGCACTGCACTTGTACAGCACAAATGGTTTGTGAATCGAACTTGTCCAAGATGGCGACTTTCCTTTCGCACCTCTTTTCGATTTGAAGAGAGTAGTTTGTCATTTCCGAACCTTAGTGGCCTCAAGCGGGTTCCCCTCAAAGAAGTCATTGTTGGCATCCTACTGGGAGTCGTCATGTAGATACATGCTTGGCATACGTGTTACGGCAGCTGGAACAATTTGCAGGTCAATATCCTTCCCCTATCATGCTGGCAGAAGAGATTGCGGCAGCCCAAACAAAAAAATCCGCATCATATGGCAGATCCGGAGAAAGGGACCCGTGATTTTCAGACGTCACCATCCAAACCTACTGAACACCCAGTTTGATATGGTAATTTCCCAAAATAGGGGGACCCCAATATAGACCCCAAAATACCATAATCCTTAATACTGGGACCCCAAAATGGTACCCCTATTTTGGGAAACCCCCATATATTTGGCCGCTAGCTCCTACCTTGCCTAGATTGGCATGGAAATAGGGGGTTATATAGGGATAATGGAAAAGAAAATGGAAACTACTATAATGGGTTATATAGGGGTTATATAGGGTTTAATTTAGGGTTATGGGCTTATCTTCAGACCACCTTCTTTGCGATTGCTTGGGGGTTCCCAAAATTACATGAGCTACTGACAATCTCAGTGTTGCTTAATTACGGGAGTTTTGAGGGCAGAAGGTCTTTCATAGCAATTGCTTAGTGCCTCCTTGTTTTCTACGCTTGACGACAGAGAGTTGCGCATGAAGGAGATTGTGCAAAGCTTCATGCATTTTGTTCTGTGAGTGCGATGTGGTGCTGAAAGGGCAGGTTGTTCACACTTATCGGTTCCAGATTTGCGTCCTGCTTGCGGCGATAGTGCTTGACTTTGAAGATGTACCCAGGTGAAGCATCAGACTAGATTCTCAGCTGAGGGTCTGGGAATCGCTGATTGGGGTCTGTGGTCCAGGTTTTGGACTGGAGTTTTCTGGCAGAGCCTGTCTTTTTGTCATGGATTGGGATTGAAATCCCTAAGGTGCGAAGTTCGAGATTTAGCCGCAGTGATAGTGTAGGCTTCAAGGGAGGCCCTAAAGCGCAGTCCCTGAACTCGAGGCCTTGAATCCCAACCACCTGAGCCCCAGTAAGCCCTGACCCCTGAACACTAAACTCAAATCCTAAGCCCCCCAACTCTCTCAGAAAGTCTAACGCCAAGCTGATCCGCCTGACAGGAAGCCTTTGCAAAGATGTGCAATGCTTGCACCCGAGTTCTCTGAAAAATCTGGAGCAAGGTTCAGGGTTTAGGGATTTTACAGGAGTCCAGGAAGTGCATAGGTGTAGTGAGTAACTATTGTACTTGCGGATCCGCTTTCAGATGTAAAGGGGTTCGTGTGTACTTGGAGATATCTGTTATAAACGCAGTATTCAGTCCATTGTCCATTTAACCTTCCGTTATTGCAGTCCTTCAAAACTAAATGGTAGTTTCCAGGTTCTTTTCCAGTATCCCGATATATGGCGGGCAGGTAATATTCCCAGTCAGAGGACCGTAAACCCTGAACCCTACACCCTAAACCCTATGATCCTATAACCCCTTATCCCTAAAGACTCAAACTGAGAAATGCCAAGGTGGGGGACCCACATCTTTCCCAGCCACGTATGCACATTTGTGAAAATGAGGGGCCTTTCATATATCATCCTAAACACTAAACCCCAAACCCTGAGCAAACCCCAAACCCTAGAACCTACTGGACAGTGTTTGCCGTGCTTGCGTGTACGATGCGCGTGTCTAAACTCCAGACTCCAAACCCTAAACAATCACTAGCACCATAGCAGCATCAGCTCAGTGGTAACTGCTGTTGCTCGTGCGAGCCCAGTAGTTATGCCTATGTTTCCTGCCAAGGACAACTCGGATGCAGGTATGGGCCTCAGAGGTGCGTGGTGCCGGCAACGGGCAATGGCCACGGATGTTCGTAGATGACCTAAATTGCTTGTTCACCTTTGCATCATCCTTCTTTCGATGCATGTCAGCCATCCCATTTTTTCGCCAATGCTAGCAAGGCTAAGGTGCCTCCTACTAGATACACGCAAAAGTGTTTCTCCATGCAGGGATGTGCAGAAATTGCTTGCTCCTGGTAAGGCTGCTACTGCAAAGACCATGAGTTGCGCATCATCCTCAACAAGCTCATCTCTGCGCCCAAGAGGGTGGAAGCCAAGAAGAGGCAGACGGCGTAACAAGTTCTTCAGTCCACTGGTATGCTGTTCCGCACTTCCCTTTTCCACTATCCTGGGATGTCAGCCGCAGTTTCATTGTTGAGTTGGCATTGGTGATGCTGTGTTGCATGTCCGTTGTGAGCTGAACATTTCATGATGCACAAAAATAGATTTATCGCCACAGTGTCAAGGTTCCCTCCCACAGGTAGAAGAACCCGCCTTCTAGAGCCCAAAAGCACCGGCTTGGAACAGTTGCACCCCTTGCAAATTCCACATCGCGAAGCTCCGCAATTTGCAATTACCAAGAAAGCTTAAGTCGAGATTGCATGCAAGGTTTATGCCCGCATGCTACATGTCCGTTACAGACCGTTGTGCTCTCTTCTACGGTGTGACTGCAAGGTGTTTAGGGTACTGCCCTTGACGTCGCAGTGCCCACTGAACTTCACGACTATCCCCCCGCTAGTTAGCACCTAATCCTACTGCGTAGTCCCAATGTCGGATACTGTCCCCACTCCGTAACAGCAACGGTTGGATAATTAATATTCGTAGCACACTAGCTCGTTCCGGCAGACCCACAAGACCCTAAACTTTGGCACCAAACCCTGCAACCTAAACCCTAAACCCAAGATCCTAACCTTCAACCTGAAACCCGAAAGAATCTCTTGTCAGGAAGGCACCAGCAGCAGAAGATTCACCTGAGAAACGGCAGAAGGCTGAGATCGCTTTTCAGTGAGCCGCAGCCACGTGTGAGCTTCTCTACATGGGGATTTCTCAAATTAGGGGGGATTATATAAAGTTTATACAGGAGTTATATGGGGATTATATAGGTATGTATAGGGATATACAGGGCTTTGGGTTTCCCAAATTAGGGTTACCGTTTTGTGTGTTTCCCTATGAAAAGGGTTATGGTATTTTGGGGTCTATATTGGGGTCCCCCTATTTGGGAAATCCTGAAGCTGCATAGGAACACTGTCATTGGCTGTACAAGCGCGTGCTCGCAGTCCTCGCCTCATCCTTTGAAAGCCTTGGGCGAAGCCAGGGGAAGTCTAGTTGTCCTTGTTATGGGATTGCATACCACCCGTCTCACCCAAGGTGATGGTAGGTGTATTCGGGTAGGGAGAGCCTTGAGAAGGGTTCCTAAACATGGGTGTGGTATACATTCCTGTGACCGTCAGTCCCCGCGCAGCTACGAAGGAGCAGCAAGCAGCCGCGTTGTTAAAAGACGGTAATTGGGGGTTTATCTAGGGTTCTGGCTGAATCTCACAACTAGTAGCTTTGAGGAGACATATTGCCAAGAAGTGTTTATGAGTTCCTGTGGTGTTGTGTGGAATTTACCGGGCTTCTGCATTTCTGGCCTATGGATGCAGCTGGACTTCACAAATACCCATGTCCACACTGTATTCCGTTTAAAGATTCATTGAAGGTCTAGCTAGGTTTCCTTGCTAGTTAAGTAGAAGACTCAGGCCTTAGGTGAGTTTGAGGGATCTACCAGGATGGAGGTAGTACCTCCAGTTCAGCCTGTTTCTGACCGTGTTGAGGTCGCCTTTTTCTATCCCCAGCCCAAACCCTGAATTGCTGAGTCTAAAAGCCAGATTTACCGTCCAATGCACGACCCAGTGGTAAGCTTCAGCCCCTCTGCTGATGCAACTCCCCATCCTTAGGGTTTAGGGTTTAGGGCTTATATTTTTGAATATTCCCCCGCATGACATCTTGGCAGTATACGGGGAGTACTTATTACGGGTTGAGGGCTTCCTCATGACGGGTGAGAGGGTCAACAATGCTGTAGACGGCTGCTTGTGGTCTTACATGCCTTGAGGGGTCAGAGAAATATCCGGAAACGCAGCGATCCTGTTTAGGATTTAGGGTATGTCATCTCCTATCCATGAAACTTCTTTAATGGGTTGAGGGTTTAGCGATTGGCAATCATCCTTGTAAAGCCGGCTATGCACATGAGTGTGTTTCCATATCATTGTGCCTACAGCAACTTTTACCCAAAAACCTTAAGCCCTAAACCCTTCAGCTACTTAAAACAGGCCTGCTGCTACCTTGAGCTCTATCCCCAACTTTGAGAGTTTTATGCCCGGGTGCAGTGTTGGGTGTTATGGCGTCTTTGGAGATACATAGAGTCTAGAGTAGCTGTCAGGTTTCAGGGTTCAGGGTGCGGGGGTTCTGGGTTTAAGGTCTCTCAGGTAGTTTCCCTAAATCGTGGGACCCCAAGATAGCCCCCAACATACTCTAGTCCTTATTATAGGGACGCCCGAAATGGTACCCATCATTTTGGGAAACCCAAGAATTGCAAATGTCTCTCCCACAGCATCACTGGATGATCATGCCCGAAGTTGCCGACCTGTGGCTCAAAGATCTTCCACCGAAGCAGGTATCGGGTTGAGGGTTTATGGGTTTAGAGTTCAGGGATGCAAAAGCCAAAGATTTGCAACTAGCTGCGTATGGGTGCACAGATTGCAAAAAGATAGCAATCAAATCCCATGACTCGCCCCTTCTTTGTGTGGCCGAAACACTTCAGTCGACCAAGCGTAGGGCTTCAGATGGCACAGACGCGACCAACACTGGAACGACCTGCACTTGCAGCTGGACTTACAACTGTCACAGAAGACAAATAACAAGAATCAGCGGCAGCCCAGGTAGGGAAAAGTCCAAGGTATAGCCGGGAAATATCCTGTAGGCCAGTGAAATCATTACTATAGATTCTATAGCACTAGTGTTTCTATACCCTTCATCCCAATCCTAGGCCTAAGCACTTCTAGGAATGTAGCTGGCCTGGGTGAAGTCTTGCCGGGCTGACAGCGACGACCAAAAGGCCGGCGTTGCACTGGGAACTCCGAGACACCTACTGGGCGCCTTAGGGATAATGGAAAAAAGAAAATGGAAACTACTATGATGGGGCTATATTGGGGTTATTTTGGGATAATGGAAAAGAAAATGGAAAATACTATTTGGGGTTTAGGGTTATGGGTTCGGAATTTGTGTCTAGAGTTTCGGGTCATGAGGAGTTTGTAAGGAATGGAGAAGAAAATGTCAGCTATCATGTTATTTGGTGTTAAGGGTTTAGGGTGAAGGGCGCTTAGCAAGTTTACATATAACCCTTTTCTACCTCATACTAGAACCCCAGTTGTCCCAATCATTAACCTACTTTATAAGTCCCCTGACCCCCCAAGTAGGGGTATCCTGGTTTTTGTAAAATGTGTTTTTAAAGGCTCCAAAAAATTAACTGTTGGGAGAGCTCCAAGGTGGATTCAGGACATGGCTTGTTGACATGAGGCTATATTGGGGTTATATTGGGCTTATATTAGGGTTGCATTAGGGTTACATTACGGTTATATTAGGGTTATATTGGGGTTATATAGGGGGTATATAGGGGGTATATTAGAGTTATATTACATGAGGTTGGCAGAGGAATTGAGCGTCGAACTCTTTAGAGTCTATACGTATCCTTCACATGTCTGAGTGGTTGGATTCTAGACAAGCCAGGTAGAGTTCTCCAAAACGGATGAATATATTTAGACAAGCTATGATTTGAGGTACTTGATTTGCTGATGAGTCCATGGTAGTTTGGCATGGTGAGCGGCCTTGTGCAAAACAAAACATGTCTGGATTCTCATTTGAGTTTGCCTCAGGAAGGAGAAGTTTCCACACGGCCAAGCTATTGCTATCTGCAAGGAATCCACAAGCCCTGAGCTATCAAGGCAAAGTTCTACCTTCAGCTGTCTGGACTCTTGACACCTTGCAGCAACACCCCTTAGTAATGATCACAATAGTGTGAAATAGGTTGTTTGTGGCGGTTGGGTAGCCTTGCATCGGGTAGCCACATCTTGGGGCATGTAGCGCAGGCTCTTTAGGATCAAGGCCAACCGCCCTCAGTAGGCAGATGGCTGACCAGTGGGAGTGCGATGAGGCGACTGGGCTCTGGTACAAAGGAGGAGACCGGAGCCAGCCCTTCGCATCCGACTGGAGCCCCGTCCCCCTTGGGACCAAACCAGTCCTGGAAACCGCCCGGGCATTGGCGACCAAGGTGAGCCAAAGTCTAAACTCCCTAAAGGGGGTTATATAGGGAATTATATAGCGGAGTCCTGTAGGGTTTTCTAAGGGGGATACTAGGAGTTTAGACTAATTATAGCTCAGGTGCTGGTGGCTGGGATGACAACCATCTCCGGGGAGGGCTTCCCGCGGTCTCGCTTGGTGTCACCTGGTGAGAAGTATGTCGCTGAGGACTTTTCGTCTGTGACGGTAGCGACTCGCCAGCACACGCGGAAAGTGGAAGACATCATGGGTCATGGTCATAACAAGGTGTGCTTATTTTGGCAGGACACTCAGTCTGCCAAGCATTCTGCCTGGGTATGTGCCTCAGGTGAGGCTACTGTAGCTCTGGCTGCTGATGGGGAGAAGGCAACCGTGACCATCACCGTGCAGCGACTGGAAATGCAGGACTACAACAGCCATATTACAGCACATGGATACGACAGATGGAAGCCTGCAATCCTCGAGCGAAAAGACGGAGCCTGGGAACGTGTCTGTTGATCTTGCACTGGGCATGGCCGTGCTGGCCCGCCCCACATCACGCATATGATGCGGTTCTATGTGTACTGTCGTGGATGCCAGTTCATCCTTTTCCGCAGTACACGAAATGTTGTAAAGGTTTTCCGCGCACCCAGCACAGAGCATGTGTTGGTCTCATCCGCTTGCGCTTGTGAGCAAAATCCTTCACAAAACATGCTTCATATCTGAGGAGGGCAAACACAGAGTTTAGCATGAAGCCAGAGCTGGAGTATGATGGAAACGTTCCGAATAAGAAGTGAGGAAGCCCTTCGCAGAAAAGCCCAACTCGGAGCCGGAAGAGTCATAACTGTCTTCAAAAGGCTTCTTCTATGTTCGGACACATTCTTCGCAAGTCTTCCTCTTGCTCGGAAGTTCCCTGGGGGTCCAAATGCCCAAATAAGTGGGTTTTAGGCAGCAAACGAAGCGAGATTAGTTTATTTGGGGCCTTAAACACCAGCATTCGGGTACCTGGACCCTTTAACCCATTACCCGCTACAATGCGTCTATGCACCTATGTACCCTTATAACTTCTATCCTTTACCTTATTTGGGTACTATAGGATTGTTTTCGTCAGGACTACTTGGGACGGGTTCCGGAGACTTAGGAGCCTCAGGAGGAAAGTCATGAACAGCTAATCTCGAGCCGCTTGGGGATGCCAACTTGATTTAAGGGTTTATGGTTTACGCTGTAGGATCTACGGGTGTTAGGGTTAAGGGACTAGGGCTTAGGGTTTATGGGTTACATGGGGGATAAGAAGATGCAAAACGAAAGGGAAACTGGGATTGCATAGAGCTTGATGGGGATAATGTGAGCTGCTACCAATATAAGGGCTACCAAGGGACCATTGGACAGGGGTTCCTTTGGTGGTTTAGTATGGTCCCTAATATTTCCCCTAATCGGAACCCGTGCCATTGAGTGAAGCTCTTCTGAATGCTCATGAACCCCATCCCACAATGATAACCCCCCACCACCCGAATAACAATCAACCCTCCAATATGGAATTTATACCATCCTATAGTCCCCCTTAAGTAGATAGAGGATGGTTTTGGGTATATATTATAATGAGATCCCCATATACTCATCTTCTATCTACTTCAGGGGGACTATATATTTCGAGGAAGACGAAATATTAGCAGGGATGTGGTTTTTTTTTCTCAGGCCTCGGGGAGGAAATGACGTGGGCTCCAAACTCGACCCCAATAAAGTATTAGCATGGTCCGTGGACCCTGAAAAGGATCCCGGATTCCCGGAAGCCCCTATACCGGGTTAGGTAAGGAGGTAGACTGGACCGGGCAAATGGAAGTTGACCATATGGTAGTTTCCCTAAACAGGGGACCTCAATGCAGACACCAATTTTCTAAAATCCTTATTAGGAGATCATAATTTGGAGATCATAATTTAGAGAACCCTCCAAACCATTTACGTGACATCTGTCCGCAGGAACTTCGTCGGAGAAGGCCAGGTCAATGACGGCCACGCAGGCGTGCGGTTTGTTTAACGTTGGAAGTGTCCTAATATGCCCATTTGCTTCAACACCCAATTGCCCCCTTAGATTTCATGTCTCCCTTGATCATCCGCCCGCACATGTCCATCTTGATATCTGCATTTGCAGAGGATCCCGTTTTAGATGTAATCGGGGTCCCCCATTGTGGGAGACAGTACCATCCAAAGAATTTCCCGGACAGGCGTTTCCGAAAGTTCAGGTGCATTCCTTTAGAGTCCCTGTCATAGGGTTTAGGGTTTAGTTTAGGGTTTAGGGGTTTAGGGGTTTAGGGTTTAGGTCTATAGTTTTTGTACTGCCACTACACAGAGCCGTCGACAAGAAGGGAAAAGGTAAGGGCTTTCAGTATTCACACAAAGGTTATTATCCAAACAATACTGACTGGGGGCTGTGTCATATTTCTCTGAGGGGGGTGCAATACGGGACAACTGCTTTGGAAATAACAGGTCAAGCCTTAACCACCCAGAGATGGGCACTCGAACATTAAGCTTTCATAGGAGCTAGATTACTACCGATCTACAATGCTACAATATATGGAAGTTCCGTATTGGGTGCATTCATTGTTGAGGGGTGGGGGGCGGTTTTAAGGGGAACTTACGCTTGAGAAGGACAGTAGGACCAGTAGGAGCCGGGACCCTAAACCCTAAACTTACCCCTTCTTCCAGGATTCCATGAACCCCTGCGTTGTGATAGCTGCATTCTGCACCGCAAAACGTACTCAAATTTCCTCATGAGTTTTATTGCTCTGGTCTCGCCTGTTTTGATAAGCCACTACAAGGCTGCTTGCTTGCTTGTTGCTTGCAATGCTGGAAAAGAAGAATCGCCCCTAGACCCTCAAACCCTAAATCGCTTGACCCAAACCTTTCCTAGTAACGACTAGTATATTATGGTATATTCCAGTATATTATGGTAAATTATAGTACACTATAGTATAGTATATTATAGTATATTATGGTATATTATGGTATTTTATGGTATCTTATGGTATATTATGGTATATTATGAGCAAACTGTGAGAAGAGGTCCCGGAGCTGCATCAGGAGTCCAGGCGCGCACAGGGCGGAAGGATTCCGGGGCACGAGTGGAAGTTTTCCTCAAGGTAGACCTTGTCTAAACTCCCTAAACGGGGTTATATAGGGCATTATACAGGGGACTACTATAGGGGTCATTAAGGGGGATACTAGGAGTTTAGACTATAGCTCATGTAGAATCCTGAATATGGACTCCTGCTATACCTCCTGTATCCCACCATTCTGTATGAATCCCAACCTCCTCTGTGGTGTTAGGGAAGTAGAAGGATTCTGCTTATAACTTAGGCTTCTTGGGCTTCGAAGGGTTCAAAGCCCTGTTAGGCTTCAACGCCGTTGGCGGTTCACTTTTTGGGTCTTTGCAGCGATGGGTTGAGGGGAGTGGTTCACAGCAAGGGGGTTCGGGTTTAGGGCTTAGGGTTTAGGGATCACAGCAAGCTGTAGGATGTCCTCTGTTTTGCTATATAGTAGTTTTCCTGAAATAGGGGGACCCCGAAATACTATAATCCTGATTTTTTGGACTTTGCAAAGGGTATTCCTAATTTTGTGTTGTGCGGCAGGATGGGGTTCTGAGCAGCTTCGTGTTTTATTGGCAGCTTGAGAAGGGATTTTCTTAGAGTTAGACCCCTCCCACCTGAAAGAAGGTGAAATTTGACGGATCCCCGATACTTGACAAGCCACCGGTTCTACGCTGATTATTCTTTGCTTCCAGCTCAGGAGCCATCACTTCTGAAAGATCACGAAATCTGGTGGTCTTCAATCTCATGTCTGATGTCATGCCGTCTCTCAGCTACTGCGAGTTTCTCAAGTCAGCCTCCTGCGTAACCGCAAGATAGCACAGCCCTCATTTGATTTAAGAGGGATACAAGGAATTGAGACTATAGCTCATTTGGAGGCCCTCACAAACAGGGACTGACAATTTTTGACAATCGCAGCTGTAAGGCACACCCAATGGTGCAATGATCTTGTGCGTTCGGAGACCTGGATGAAAGGCGGGCTGCTAGGTGTGCAGCATTCAATGTGGTTGGGGCCCTTCTTGATGAGGATGATATCAATCTTTGCTGGGCCTATGAGGGATTCTCATCTTGGTAATTATACAGGGGCCTCCATATAAACCCCAAAACACTATAGTCCTTATTATCAGGACTCCTCATTTTGGGAAACCCCCATTTCGGTATTTGGCGCTCAGAGAACAGGTTCCTGTTGACTTCCATGCTCTTAGTGTGAGAGACACAGCTATCCGGGTTCCACTTGCATCATGGCCCCATAGCACAAGTGCACGCACCAAAAACCAAAGGCTTAAAACCCAACGCCCTACACCCACGAAGTCTGACTGAACATTTCCAGAAATTCCACGAACCCTGCATGCTATAATCCTGATTATAGGTACCTAGAGAAAAGGGGGCCCAATGTTGGGAAGCCCCGTTGCAGGCTGACATTGCGGAGTACTCCTCTCCCCTAATACCAGCCATTGGTGAGTATTTATTATTCGGGGGAGGTGATGAGTGGCTTGTTCGCCGTAGCAATCTCCACTGTGGGAGTTAGAAGGTGCTAGGTAGCATGCTGCATGACCCCCAAGTGCAAAACAACCCACACCCTAAACCTAAACACTAAAGCTTGTAGTAGTTACCATGTGCTCTTCCATGATCCCTAGATAGCCTCAATATACTATAGGCCATGCTTTCAAGGATGCAGGTTCAGAAGCAAGCAGGATATTGTTGCTCAATCATACCGCGATTATCTGAGCTGTTGCTGCTCAAGGGGCTCACCCCTGGGACAGAAGAATATATAGCATTGTGTTTTTGAACATCCATTCTGCACTATGGCTGTCATGTGGACATAGAAACAGTGATCAAACACTGCATGGGAGTTAGCAAAACTCAAGCATGTATCAAGCGTTGTTCTTTGGGACTAGGGACTGCGAGCTGGCAAGACAAAAGCTGGCGGGCAAAAGATCTTAAGCCAGCTTACACGGGTACCAACACTTCAGAAGGCGTGGGGTATTATGATGTGATGTTACTATGGTCAGGGCCAGCGAGGTTAAACCCTAAACCCATGATATTACCATGGTGAGAGGGAGTTTTACCAGTAACGGCAGGGCTTTCGTTAAGCCTAAAAACCTCTGAACCCTAAACCCTAAACCCCAAACCCTAAACCCCAAACCCTAAACCCTGAACCCCAAACCCTAAACCTCTCTTACCTATATATTTAAACCCTAATGGAGTTACTGGGCATTGGCCCGCCTGCTT
>CAJNIZ010048150.1:0-14594 GCA_905231905.1 Symbiodinium pilosum | reverse complement strand
GCAGCATCCAATTAACTTGGAAGAATATATCTGGTATTGGGGGAACAAGGGGGCTCATGTTATGGGGTGGCTAATAGACCTTCCGCGGCCAATGTTGTTCTTTTCAGTGCCGCGTCCAACCGCCGAGGTTTTGCCAACTACTTTGTGCCAGGACCTCGGACGCCTGTGGCGCAGGCCTGTGGCGCAGGCCTGTGGCGCAGGCGTATAATCCCCTCCCTCTGACATAAAACCTTCCCACCCCCCTAATACCAAATAATATACCACATAATGGGAGTATTTAACATGGGGGGGTTTAATATTAGGGGGAGGGGATTAGTACCTACTGAGTTGCCATGGGTACAGACATAAGCATCGCAACGGAGGGGAAGTCCTTCGCGCAGTGCGAGAAACAGCTTCATGGTTTGGGGCTGCGCATGATGTAAGCTAAACAACGATCCTGTATACCGCCGACATGCGGCGTTCCTGACAAAAGGGCCCGAAACAATGAACAAGTAGGTTGAGTAGCTTCCATGTCTTTTAAAAAAGGAACCAGATGGCATCCCTCAAGACGGTAATCCTGTTTTGGTGAAAACCCTATCAAGAGGGATTCTAACAATTAAAGCGCAATGTGTCAGTTTGAGGAATGATTTTCTTCGTTGCTCCTTTGAAGCAGTAGCAAAACATACTCCCAAACCCTACTATGTACATTCAGAGGCTTTTGTTAAGGCGCCCTAAACCGCAAATTTTAAAGACTCAAAGCTTCTAGATTCCGTCAGGGCGCCCTAACCCATCCTAACCCTTAAACCCTAAATATTCAAGTCTTCTAGATTGCGTCAGGGCACCCTAATTTGCAGAAATGCCCATCCGGTTTGAGGCTCTCTCTCCATATCAGTCAGGATCTCAGCTGGCGATCCAGCTTCATGGCTCTCGGGGTAACTCTTCTTACACGCTTCCCTTTTGGGAATTCCTATACTGTGCACTATATTACATAGTGGTCTAGATGCTAGCTTTCCTCTATCCACAGTACTATGTGGAAAATCAAGTCAGGGTCTTCCGCAAGGGATGTGACCTTGCCTTCAGGACAAACAAGGCTTTTATGTCCTGATAGTACCGGCTGGTTAACATTTTGGTGAAGTGGCAGAAGGTACATGCCATGGTTCCCATAGGTATAGAAGATGTAGAAGCCATATCTCCGCATGACAAAGGATGTCTGACATCTTCCTAGTCATGCTGATTCTGGCCTATCTGAACACAGGCCGGAGAATTCTTTGCAGGAAGGCTTCCCTGCGCACATGTTTCAACCCCAAGCCAAGTAGCAGACGATATGGCACGGGCCACTATCTACCATCAGGCAGTTTGGGTGGTCAGGGGTATTATTACAGGGAGGGGACCGGGAGCATCATCACAAGGATGTCAGGCGCCCGTGGCTTCATGTACGCATTGATACTGATAGGCTCTTCTTGAGAGTTTGGGGTTTAGGGCCTAGGGACTCTTAGAAGGGTATGGGTTCAAGATGGTATATCCCTGCAAAAGTGAGATCTGTATTATAGAGGCCCGCCCGACAGGCACCAAGGTGATCCAGCATTCTTGCAGCACCAGTACCAGGTCATTGCAGGACATGTTTTTTTACTTGTGCTATGAGACCCAGTAAGGAATGCGCATGTACAGTTTTTACATTATCCCAGCAAGGAAGGAGCTTCTTGGGGCCGATCCTTGGAGTTTAGATTATAGTTCACATGCGTAGTTGGATAGTCATTATAAATAACCCCCAGAGTATGCCATTATCATCTTTGCAATAATCTTAGAACTCATCCCCTCCCAATCCAAAAAGTAAGCCTGATTGAAGAAGTGGGGGAGATGCCAGGCAAGCCTCTGTGTGCATATGGGAGTTTCCCAAAATTAGGGGTACCTCCTGAAAGGCCCCATAACAACTATAGTATATTGGGGTCCCCTTATTTTGGGAAACTACCATATTAAGGAGTTCAAACTAGATTAGCAATATGGAGAACCCATATACAACTCGGAGTTTCCATTTCATCTTCCCATTTCCCTTCCACTGGATTCTCCGTTCTTGGAGTGTTTACCATATACCCGTCCCAGCCTAAAACCTTAAACCCCGAAACCCAAATCCCTAGCCTAAACCTTAATCCCTAAACCCCTAAACCCCAAACCCTAATCCCTAAAACCCCTAAACCCCTAAAGCCTAATCCCTAAAACCCCTAAACCCTAAAGCCTAATCCCTAAAACCCCTAAACCCCTAAAGCCTAATCCCTAAAACCCCTAAACCCCTAAACTCCAAACCCTAATCCCTAAAACCCCTAAACCCTAATCCCTAAAACCCCTAAACCCCTAAAGCCTAATCCCTAAAACCCCTAAATCCCAAACCCTAATCCCTAAAACCCCTAAACCCACAAACCCTAGTCCCTAAAACCCCTAAAGCCTAATCCCTAAAGCCCCTAAACCTCTAAACCCCTGAAGCCTAATCCCTAAAACCCCTAAATCCCAAACCCTAATCCCTAAAACCCCTAAACCCCAAACCCTAGTCCCTAAAACCCCTAAATCCCAAACCCTAATCCTAAACCCCAAAGCCTAATCCCTAAAACCCCTAAACCCCAAAGCCTAATCCCTAAAACCCCTAAACCCCAAAGCCTAATCCCTAAAACCCGTAAACCCCTAAAGCCTAATCCCTAAAGCCAAGAAGCAAAGCTGGAGAGGTTTCAGTGCTGGGGGGCATGGTTCAGGCCGGTCAATGGGAGCTTATGGGAGCCTTTTCGTGGGTTTTAGGGTTTAGGGTTTAGGGGTTTAGGGTTTAGGGTTTAGGGGACTTAGTAATAATGGAAAACAAAATGGAAACTACACTACATAATTTAGGGTTTAGGGTTTAGGGTCAGGGGAACTTGGTAAGTCGGGGAATTAAACCCGTAATCCATATGATTATCCCAATTATTCCCATGAATAACCTACTTTCTAAGTCCCCATGATCCTCCAGGTAATGCCTACTGTGCAACTGAGAAGGAGCTCAAACAAGCTCACTCTTAATTGTAGTCACTATTTGAAATACATTGGAATGTCTTTTTGGGGATGGTGAATTGTTGCGGCTTACCCAGCCTGATGGTAGGGAAGGGGATGAGGTCCTGGAGGTGAAGGCCGTCCCGAAGATGGGTTTAGGGTTAAATGGTTTAGGGTTCAGGGTGCAGGGTTTAGTGTTTAGGATTTTTTTGCAGCACCGCCCAGAAGGATCGTAGAAGGTGCCTCGCGTCGGTGCGAACCCTTCAATATTGTTACTAGATACATATATATGTATATACATACATATGACTACAAACAAGACATACTAGGTATTAAGAGCCTCAAGCCTAAAGTGCTGAGTAAGTACTACGTACTCACCACTGCTACTATCATGACAGACCGCGGGTGTCCCGAACACACTAAAGCTTGCTTATAGGATTGGCGGAAGCTGGCTGAAGTGGAGATTCTTTGGAGTGTGTCTCAAAGTAACCGTAGCCTGGGGATTTGAATAGAACACAAGAGCCATAGCAGGATTGAGGAGGGTCCTTTCAAGGATTGTGGATGGTCTTTTTGAGGGACTCCTGCCGAAGAAGGATGCTTATTTGAGAAGTGTGGTCAGACAAGAAAGGCTTTCTGGACAAAAGTAGCTTGGCTAAAATGAGTGTTCAGAGCTCTGCATGTTGCGCTCGTTCTCATCTCCTGCTTCCGCGATTCACACGTTCGGCAAGTGTCTCTGACTGGTTAGGCCGATGGTGACATCCCCGCTAGGACACCCAACTCTGGGAGTTACCCAGAAGACGTTCTAATTCCAGAGGCCAAGACAAAATCTCATATCTCTGTGCGCAAAAGGGTAGGTTCTTGGTACACAGCGCGGGCCATCAGGTTATGAGTGCACCCTCTGCAGCGGTTTCAAGTCCTTCTTCGTGTATTGCCTCTCGGCTTTCTGGCATGGGCAAAATACCTCTTCAACTAGGCTGCTCTGCCCTTATTGGTTTTACACATATTTCCGATTCTGGAGAATCTGATACATGCATAGGAGAGAATACGGTTACGTGTCTAGTATCTACACCCAAACATGATGCTGACACTTGCTATGTCTCCGAGTCTTGATCTGGAGGTATCGAGGTCGGATGTCACGTTAGACGAAAGAATCATGAATTTATGTGTATGGTTCAGAGCCTCATGCGTCTCGGTTTTGTGAGCATGTCGAACAGCCCGGATGTGAATATTTGAAACCATACTACCCTAGAGTGTCCTTGCATAGTAACTGGGTAGAGCCGTTGAATATGTGGACTCTACTGAAACCCAAGAAGTGCCGCTGGCAGATGGGGTCCACGTGCCTTCGGGAGGGGCTGAAATGGGCGACTGCAGTGCTTTGCGTAAACCCTAAATAATGGAGATATAGCAGTTTCCATCTTCTTTCCACGAAATTAAACATTACTCTTCTAGACCCTCAATGATCTAGTGGTTTCCATTTCTCGTCTATTAACCATTATTCCCCGGAACCCTACGTGATCTAGTGGTTTCCATTTTTCGTTTCCTCTAACCATGATTCCCCTAAGCCGCAAATGTTCTAGTGGTTTCCATTTTCTCTTCCATTCGTCATTGTTCTCCCAAACCCTAGATGATGTTGTGGTGTCCATTTCCTTTTCCACCACTACCTTAAACCCTAAAAGCTTAACCCAAAAACCTTCAAAAAAAAATGATACTTTCCCAAAAACCTTTTTTAAAAAAAAAGGGATAATTTCCATTTTCTTCTCCATTTTGAGGATTGAGACAGCCAAGGCTTTGTGTCTATCGTGGTGGCTCAAATCCTTGAAGTTGAGCATGCAGAGGCTCACCGCACCAACGCACTGATAGATTCCGGGGGGGGAAGGGGGGGGAGGTAGAGTTTATAGGGATTATATAAGGTGTTGGGGAATAATTATCACAGAATGGAAAATTAGATGCAAACCTGGTTATGAAGGTAGCTGGGTCCTAGGGCTGGGGCTTTCTGATGGCACGTTGATTCCCTCCTCCTGGTACTAAGGCAGAAGAAAGTGAGACTTATAATATTATTCGCATTTATGGTTTACGGTAATTTGACGCTAGGATTACGAGAGCTTGTACCTCGTGAAGCGTGGGAGTCAGATTGTAATACTTTCTGCCCTTCCCCCTCAGGTTCCATCAATTTAGGTGAAGTATTCTTCCATAGTCCGTTTTGGCATGACGGATCTTGATGAGCCTAGTTCTGTTTTGGGGCTCTACACTGCAGCAGAGAGAGAGAGGTAGATTCTAGAACTAGTCGAGAATTTCAACATATGGGCCATTGTCTAAACTCCTAGTATCCCCCTTAGTAACTCTTATAGTACTCCCCTATATAATCTCCATATATCCCCTCTTTAGGGAGTTTAGACTATAGTTCATATGGGCTTGGGAAATGACACGCTCGCGTTGGGGGTGGTCATCCGCATGCCAGATGCAGAATATTTCCTTTCTGGGACTGAAACCTAGCATACTGATGGTATGTATGGTGAGAAGACATCATCCACCAGTAACTATACACAAGGATACTTGCAGCCACAACAATCTCCTCGGGAGACTCGTTGTTCGGATACCCAACTGCCTTCCAAAGTTACACTTCAGCGGCCCCAGAAAAAATCGTTTCAAAGGATGGATTGATGGCGTGCCTTCTCGCTACTGTTTCTGGCGGAAATTGCAGCCTGCAGCCTTATGGTTTTGGGAATAGGGTTTAGGATTTAGGCTTGGCTACATGAGGACATCTGTAGGGATCAGCCTCTAGACAGGACCAAGGACTCACAAGCTGCATCTCAACTCCTGATGCCCCAAATTCCCTGCAACTCTACGATCCCCAATGCCAAAAGCTTTTAAGATGAAAACAAAAAACTGGCATTACTAGTATCATTATTGCTCTATATGGGGGTTTCCTAAAATTAGGGGTACCTTTTTAGGGGGGTCCCAATAATAAGGATTATAGTATTTTGGGGTCTATATTGAGGTCCCTTATTTTGGGAAATTCCCATATTATGACTATTATTGTTCCTACTAGTATTACTACCATGATGATTAAAGCCTTCAGGCGAGTGTCCAAATTAGGCGAGCCTGCAAGTTTGCGGCCCCTATCCAATCCCTAATGCATGGACCACCAAAGAACTTACTGGTTCTTAGTAGGGAATAAGTGAATATATACTCTATAAGGGCTATGTAGGGATTATATTCCCTTGATGCCCTAGGAACAACCAGTAATTGACAAAAAGCCCTTGAAGAATCACCCGGCCTCTGCTTTCATGCTTACAGAATGATTACACGGTCTCTACAGGGCCACGTTGTGTCTCTTTGAAGACTGAAAGAGGCCCATGGTCCTACGCTCTAGGCCCCAACCCCTAGCCCATGAAAGCATTAACAACCCAATAACTCTGAAACCCGAAACCCTCAAACCCTAATCCCCAAACCCTAAAGCTAGATATCCTCTATTTAACCCCTACATAACCCCTGCTACTATATACCCCTATAGAATCCCTATAACCCCTGATAGACACCTATACCCTAAACCCTAAACCCTAAACCGCGTCCCTATATGGTAGTTTCCCAAAATAAGGGGACCCCAATATAGACCCACAAATACTATAGTCCTTATTATTAAGATCCCAATAAGGGTACCCCTAATTTTGGGAAACCCCCATATCCTGTGAAATCTCGGAGGCACTGGAGGAAGCCATTGAGCCCCAGGGCAGCACAAGCCGCCCGACCTGCAACAGATCGACACAGTTTAGGGTTAAGGGTATAGGGTTTGGGGTTTAGGGGTTTAGGGGTTTAGGGTTTAGCTGGTTTAGGGTTTAGGGTTGAGGGTATAAAATTCAGGGTGGACACTAAAAACCCGCCTTAAAAGGGGATGTAGGAGTTGTAGGGGTTCAAAGAGTTTAGTGATTAGACTTTTGAGTTGATACTGAAATTCCTGCATAACCCTAAGTACCCGAAACCTGGGGATCCCTTGGGAACTTTGATGCTATTGTATGTTAAGGTCATGCAGCATCAGTGTCAGCAGTACTTCCGGCTTCCTGGTTTGAGGTTTACGGACATAGCTTTATGGGTTCAAGGTTTAGAGGTTTGGGGGGTTGAGGAGCTCAGGGTTTAGGGGTTGAGGGATTGGGGTTCAGGGCTTCACGTGGGTTAGGGGGTTTTGAACTATCAAGGCCTAGGTCCTCGGGCTTCAGGGTTAAGGTTTAGGGTTTAGGGGATTTAGGGTTTAGGGTTTAGGGGATCTAGATCTTGGGGGTTAGGGGTCTACCCTGTGGTTACAAGAAGATTTATGGGGAAATATAGGGTTCGGCAGGGGAATCATTTCCTCCAGGATGTAGGGGAGAATCAGATGGACAAGAAAAGGGAAAGGAAATGGAAACTGGTGTTTATGCAGGGGTTATATATCTTACATCTGAAGAGCAGGGAATGAAGGAAGGAAAAGAAAACGGAAACTACTATATCCTCCGGGGATTTATAGAGACTACCATAGCGATCCACTCGTCACTCCGTGCTCACTGGAGGTAAGTTATCTTCTGGGCTTTGCGAGCTCCCAGAACAAGGATTATAGTGCGCCCTGTGCTTCGAAACCTTCATATGGGTGGCTATCATTGTAGGGGGCCTTATGAAAAGTGGTATTCTATAGGCTCCGCCCGGGACGTGGGCATTCCAAGAAGCAAGGGCTTTTCATAGCAGACTGGGACCCCATAATGAAGACTCCAAAACGGTTACTGCAAAAGGTCCGCAGGGCGTTTTTATCAGGAGGCAAAACGATTTATGAATTCCAAAAGTGAATGACCCGGAAGTACCCTGGACGGCCTCCATATTGGTTTCTTCTTCAGATAACTGGCATGTCTTGCTTCCGTGCTTACCTAGTTGTGCTGTTTGTTTTTTACTTTGCCATGTTTGCTTTCGCCCGAGTTTCATGTGCGAGGCCTTAGTCTCAAGGTCCTGACTTGTACTCGTAGTTTTTTGGCTTCCGAGCTACGTCGTAGCTGCTTACTCTGAAATATCTGGGATCCCCAAATGCCCTTGTAACGTGGTGCCTTTCGTCGCTTTTGCAGAGAGAGCCATGCTTATAGGAAAGCAGAGAGCCTACGGGTTTATCGTTTTGAAGCCTGAAGCAAACACGGAGGCATCCCTCGCACAAGA
Source organism: Symbiodinium pilosum (assembly GCA_905231905.1). Classification (NCBI taxonomy): domain Eukaryota; class Dinophyceae; order Suessiales; family Symbiodiniaceae; genus Symbiodinium; species Symbiodinium pilosum. The sequence continues at coordinate 6,437 of CAJNIZ010048150.1, read as the reverse complement.
ACCCCGGCAAAGGACCTCTTTTTTCACAAAGAAAATGCCTAATCTGCATACCCCAACCTTACACCCAACACTGAGAGGTCCGCCTGGGGAGGCCTGGGGTTCAGGGTGGTTGGTGGAGGGTGCCTGCGTTGAGTTCCTAGCTTGCTTAACTGAAGGCCTGCATACGGTGGTCTGTAGACCACAGTTTCCGGGGATTACCTGCAAGGGCTCGAGCCAGGGTCGCTTCAAATATTACGCCACCAGAGCCCTTACATATTATTGCAATAAGGACATGTTAAGACTCCCAAGGGCCCTTATTCTAGTAATGGCCGAACCCCCTAAACCCTAGGCCCTAAACTCTGAACTCAAAACCATACACCCTGGACCCACATGACTCGCTGTAGAGGGTGTTTCAAAGTTGACAGTCTCCTTGAAACAGGACGCGAGTGTGCTCCTCGCTTACTGGTTATTAGTATGGAGCATTTTAAACCCTTATTTAACCCCGAATATAAGATGTTTTCATATTCCCTACTAAACCTCGGTAAGACAATGGGAATTTCTGCTTGACGCCTCTTGGAGAACAATGGGCTACCCCAAGAGCGTTTGCGGAGGGATGCCTCCCTGAACCCTAAAGCTTGACGCGTAAACCCTAAATTGCCACGGCTTTGAAGCGAGGATGATACAGGTCATCACTACCTACTCTGTTGCAGTTGGGCTTGTTCTCACACAACCCCCAGAGATCCTTACATTCTGTGTGTGCAACTGGCTGCATACGCACTACCTTCCAAACCCTACGAGGCCACTTGACTTTCAAAAAGGGGGCGAGCTTTTTTAAGATCATCCCGCTACAGCCCTTTTTGGTCCAATATGCCCCCCAGAGTGGTGCTTTCTCAGAAACCGCCCAAAACGCAGGATGGCGCTTCAGAACGCCCCGGCATCTACGCCATCCTCCATGATGCGGCTGTGGTGCCCACAGCATCTGCCTCAGGAGGCTTCAGTGCTTTGGTCGTGGGGTCTCTGGGCAGAGCTGATAGGCGTGTCTACGGGGCCAGAATACAATGCCCCGCTCCTGGGTTGCTGTTAAGGAACTTCAATTAAGTTACCATAATGGGTATATATAGTACATAATAGGGTTTCCCCAATATAGTAACTTAATTTAAGTTCCTTAACAGCAACCCAGACTATTGCTTGAAACTGCAGTTCTTATAGGGCTTGAACGCAGGCTCATTTCGGCTGCTGGCAAGGAAGCCCTGAGAAGAAATGCATATTGTTTTTTTTGTGAGAGCTGCTACTATGATTGCTACGGCTGATTTTATAAGCTCTTAGCACTAGACCTTGAAGTTCGCAATGTTAATCCTCCACCTTCAGCCCTTTCATTGACCTGACGGCGGGAAAATTTGGGATGACACTAACGATAGGCAAATGGCAATGGACAAATCTAATCAGGAGATGATGTTGCCGCTTAAGCTCGGGGTATCAAGGATAAGTATCTCCATTCGACTCATGTGTTAAAACGCAACAGCTTTTATCCGCGCAGAACAAGGAAAGGGTCCAGCATGAGTTTCGCCAGTGAAAGAAAGGCCTCAAAAACTCGCACAGTTTAAGGAATAATGGGGGGATTGAAACCCAAACTGTCTGCATGTTGGGGGCCGCTGGTTTAAGAAACCCCCATTAACGCTTTGCTACGTACGATTCACGTGTTGGTTGGGGGCGGGTAATGCCTTCTGGATCCACAGGTTGTTCGAAACTGCCACCCTTCGGTTTGAGCCAATGAATCTGCAGGGTTTAGGGTTTAGGATTTAGGGTCCCTTTGTTTTGGGACTGCGCTTGTTTATGCCAATCATTGTAAATCATGCTTCTTCACCGTGCAGTGGCGGAAATAGCTGCCAGAATCACCAGCACTACAGCTAGTTCTGAAACCTGGGAACCCAAAACTGAAAACCCTAAACCCTCAACCGAGCCAACAGAGGTTCACATGAACATGAGCACAAGCAGGGACATCATCGCGATGCTTAAAGTCGGACGCCTAGACGCAGGGCGTCGCTTGAAGCATAGCTGTCATCTTGGCTGAAGCTTCTCCAAGATCCTTCATCCATGTGTTGCAGTCCCTATAATGACAGGTGTCCCATGGTTTGAGGTATTGTGGTATTGCATGTTTCGCTGTGTGTGTTTTAGGATGCTCCAGCCCTCGAGGTGTACATGTTGGGTGCCCTATTAGGGGGATCACAAATTAAGATCCTACCTTTTTAAGGCTCCATCAGAGATGCCTCATTGTGCCAGATGCCCGGTGTCTTAAACTCACAACCCTTCCAATTGGAATTCATCCCCAATCAGACTTCCGGCACAGGTCTCCTGAACACCTGCTGCAGGGGAGGGGGATCAAAATTACGGTCTTGTTTCGGATACCCTTTTAAAAAAAGGAACGGTATTCTAGTATAGTGGGGGCCCAAAAGGTGGCCTTCAACTGTTGACAACATACAACATAAAAAAACTTCCATAGATGCTCCGCTATTTCGGTTTTGGAGCGCGCCAACCACATGTCATTACAGCCTTCCTTGGCAAGTGCAAGCAGGTTTCCTTCAGTTGCTTTTGGCCTGACGCAAAGCATATGACATCGGATTTTTTGGGTTAACGTTCCTCTGGGCCTCCGGAATTATGTTTACGGTTACTATATGGGTTATATGGGTTATTAACCTACTTACAAATTTTGAACAGGCTACAAGGCTTCCCAGCCCCTGATTACCTGAATCCTTAGGCCAACCTTGAACCCTGAACCCAGAGCCCGAAAGCCCTATATCTGACAACACTATCACTGTTGGGTGGTTTTGCGATATAGAGTCCCCCTTAAGTAGATAGAATACGGCTTTGGGTATATCATAATAAGATCCCCATATACCCCATATTCTATCTACTTAAGGGGGACTATAGTATGTAGGGTTTAAGTTTTAGGGACTTTGGGGTCTTTTGAGCTATAGAGCTGGCCGCCTAAGCCCAGAATGTTTGGGAGGACCCCTAAACCCTGAAACCCTGATATGTGCCTAGGCGGGAGACCTAGTTGAAGTCGCAGAAGTTGTCGACAACAACGATGAGAAGAGGCCTGCAGAAGGTATCTTTTTTGGTGATCAGGGTTTAGGGTAAGCATGTGGGAGTTTCCGAGAATAGGAGGCCCCAATATAGACCCCAGAATACTATGATCCTGGTTTTGGGGATCCCCAAAGAAGGGCCCCTGATTTTGGAAACCCGTATAAGTGAGCATAGTATCTGCGTAGAAAGTTCAGGCCATGCAGCTCCTGAATTTGTAAGACCCTCAGGGTCACAAGTTGTAGGGATGTGTAGAGGGGTGCGTGAATGATGACGACAGGCTTGGCAGTGGAGACCGGTTAAAGGACCCTAAACCCTAAAGCAAAACCCCTAAATCCTAAACCCCAAACCCTAAATCCTAAACCCTAAAGCCTAAACTGCCTGGGGTTCAGGATGGCATTAGCTTAAAACCGGAACGGGTCACATCTGTGTGAAAGGTTTAGGATTTCATGTACAGGCGTGAGTGAGCTGCCCAGCCTAGTGACAACTGCAAGGCTTTAGACCAAGCAAACGGATTGCGTCTGGGAAAAACATGCTTTTAAACAACAAGCCGTGAGGCTTTTCGGGTCTGCCTCTTTGGATACTGAATCTGAAGCATGACTCATCAAGTTCTGTAATAGTCCATGTGTGTATATATCTTTGTACCTAGATATGTGCGTATATATATATACAGATATGTATATGTAGTTTTCTATACTATACACCATGGGGAAGATCTTATATTGAGGCATTTGGGCCTTACGGGGGGGTCCTAATTTTCGGAAACGCCGATTGGGGCTTAGGCTGCAGGGTCTCCAAAATGTACGGGTCTTTTTTCTAGGCGTCCCTAGCCAAGCGTAGTATTCCTACCATCTGGTTTTGGAAGGGAGCCCCCACTGTTGGAAGGAGCCCCCAATTTTGGAAAATAATTGATTGAGGCTTCTCATGACATCAGCACGCAGATGAGGGCATCATGTCTGCATGCTTTCGAATGAAAGCATCTGAGCCACAGCATTGCATGAACCCTAGCAGAAGCCCCAAAGTTAACTCAAGCCTCGTCTACGTCCGTTCGCAGGATTCGCGCGCGCATCGTGAACCCACCAGGCGGGTGCAAACGATTGGTATCAGGGCTGAGGATCGTGTAAGACATTTGTGTTTTTCAACACACGGGGCTACCGTAGCCTCAGTCACATTGGGGAAATTTGCCTGGGACTTGGAAAGAAAGAATTGAGAAGTTCCAAGGATGTATGGCTCGATTGCTCCTGGGAGTACCCCTCAGATGCTGGTACTGCTATTGCAGCTGCAACAAGTGTTAATGCGACTGCTGGTGCTACTGCTGTTGCTGCCGCCGCAGCTGCTGCTACGCTATGACTCTGAAGGTTGGATCAGCATTCTGGACCTGGAAGACGGCCATCGCTGGGCTGAAAGGATTGAGGACGGCGGGGCCCTTGAACGCTGATTAGGCTGTCGCGGTCGTAGGATTTGGGGTTCCGCAGCATATGGCTGCAGGTTGTGTTGTTTTGTTGTTGGGTCTCTTGGACCCTCCCGCGCTTGGGAACGTCCTCGCGCAGGGCCCATGCAGATCCTGATCTTGCTGAAGTTTGAGACTGGTATCCTGGGTAGGCCCCTGGGATATTTAATATTTTGCCTATATGGCTTTAATAAGGGACCCTATATACCAACATTTTTCAAAGGGTTTTAAGGGCCAACCCAATATCTTGAGGTTTGGGTTGACCGTCCAAAAGGATGTGCGGAATTCTTCTAATAGCACCAGGGGAGCCTCGGGCCATCACCTAACAAATACTTACTGGGGCGTTAGTAGGGAATAAGGGAATCTATGCTATAGGGATTATATAGGGATTATTTTCCTTAGGGTTAGTAGGGAATAAGGGAATCTATTCTATAGGGATTCGAAAGGGATTATTTTCCTGATTCCTTACTAACCACCAGTAAGTGCAAATCTAGTACCAGCCCGGATGATCCCCGCATACTCCCGGTGACTCCCTTCTGTCCTTGAAGGCAGACGGTGGTCCTACATAGCCACCTATAACATCCCATACAAAGCTCTTTAACCCCTATATAGAACCTTGCATGAGTCCTACGCCAGGAGGCCCCCGATGTTGAGGAGAACTTGGTGAGGCTATTGGTCTTCTTGTTCATTTGGCTGCCCGGAGCTTGGAATCAAGGGTTCAGCGTTCCTCTTCTACAGGAAGTAATGCCAGGGATTGTAGGGGTATCAATGTTATGGAGTCTTTGTAGAAATAACTTTTATAGTATAGGCATCCTCAAAGAGACCTGGCAAATGACATTTTAATCATTCGGCTTCTGCATTACACAGACTTCATCGGGACGACACAGATCTCTCAACAGTATGAAGTGAGGTGTAAAATAGAATAAGACCGTTCAATCCTACTGCAACTCATGTACGATTGAAACGCTTGGAACCTGAGGAGTCGAAATTGCTAGGCTTTACCTCAACAATGTAATATCATTGTAAGGTTCAGCCGTGCCCTAAACCCTGAACCCTACATCCCCAAACCTTAACCCCTAAACCCTAAACCCAGGTCCTAGTATTTCCGGGCACACCAGAGGCCCAGAATTCGAAGAAGCTCCTGCATGCAAAGAGTTTGCGTTATTATGATAAACGTAGAATATGTTATTCACTACAATAGTACTGCAAAATTATTACAATATTACATCAGGACTACTATAAGTCTACTATGAGATCATTATAGTATTCTTACAATGTGTCTATACTTCTATTATGAGATCACTAGAATACTACTATGACATCACTTCAGCGGAAATGACGGCATCCATGCAAGGCAAGGCCTGCTGCCATACAAAAGGCCAGTAAATCAGTTGTTTAGGCTTAGACTATTTGGGGGGTCAGGGAGACTTAGTAAGTAGGTGAACCATGGGGGGAATTGGGGTTATGATATGGCTTATAGGGGCTATGAACCTACTTACTAAGCCCCCCTGACCCTCCAAGTAGTATTCCTATAGTAATAGCATACTAATATTATAGTGATGTTATGGTAATATTTGGAAACAAAATTATAGTAATGTTACAGTACGATTAGAAATAGTGCAGTTATAGTTGGAAGGCTGCAAGGTTCCTTGAACTTTTCCGTAATAATCTTTCCTGCGTTCAGGACACTAAAACACCAAAGTTGTTACGTCACGGTTAAGCCGCGCATATATGCAACTCTGGACAAGGGCAGCTTCCTACAGCGGACTTGCCACGTCACATATTCAACTTCAAGTCTAAAGCATTGACCCCATTGACTAAAGGGAGTATGTTTCCATTATATATTCCCTTTATATTCTTGTGGTTCACTGCTTTGGGGTTCCCATGTTACTCGCCGGAAACCACTGGAACCCTAAACCCTAAGCCC
>CAJNIZ010048149.1:213-33847 GCA_905231905.1 Symbiodinium pilosum | reverse complement strand
CAGGGTCGGATATGCTAAAATGAGCATGTCAGACCCTAGCCACGCGGGCATCCAGGGGTCACCATCCCGGACCCTGAACAAAACGCGGGTATCTCTAAACCCTAAATTCTGAAACCCCAAACCCTGGACTCTAAATCCTAAACCTTGGGCTTACATATGACTGGGCCGCTAGCCGTCCCAGGACAGGATCAATGGACGCAGCGCCCATGGTCTGCCCCACCATCCTGCGGCTTCAAGGCCCGGGTACCTCAGCCGTCCAAAAGCATGTAGGGATTGTTGCAGAGTCTTTTAGGTTAGGATTATATAGGGAGGTTAGGATAATATAGGGATTTATAGGGTATAATTATAAGGGTACATAGTGGTAAAAAGTGGGGCATCAAATTGAAAAGAACATGGAAAACAGACGGAAACAGCGTCTATCCAAGGGGGTGATAGGGATTGTACTGTAGGAATTGGTAGGTTGTCAAAAACGTGGTCCCTGGATAGGTACCCGACATAATAGAGGCTGTCCTCCACGAGGGCCTAAAAAAAGAGAAAGTGACAATGACAAAGATGTGCTTTCATCTAGTTTGGTATCTAGCGTTTAGGGTTGAGAGGCTTGGGTTTTGTGTTGAGGATTCAAGGCTGAGGGCTTCGGCGTTACCAGCCACCACCCGGACAACCATGGTGATTGGATCTCATGATTGTGTACTGGTAATGATGTTATGGCCATGGTGCTAGCTGCAAGAACACCAGGCGCAACACTAATACCATAGGAAGGTGAGCATTGCAAATTGATATTTGAGTATGTGTCAGCGCGGGGGGTCCGAAAGTACATCTGAATCTTGCATACTGCATAGCCCTCTCAGATGCTCACATGTCAACGATGCTTCCGCCGGCGGCAGACAGCGTAACATCCCAGCGAGCAACCTGCAAGCAACAGCAAGCAAAAAAGGGGTCAACTTGGAACATCGAATAATGCGGAAAGGCTTGTAGGAGTGGCTTCTGCAAGTAATGCGAAGGGTTGCAAGCAAATTCACCAAGGTGCTTGTATTGGCATGCCGCATGCAAAAGCTGAGTTCACGGCGGCACTCGTGTCCAAGCTGCTGCCATCAGCTGGCAGGGTCAGAACGGCCTGCTCAGCAGGTCCTAGACTTCAAGATCGGGCCTCGGAGTTCCCAAAACTCCCCCAGTTTTGAAACCTTCTGAGTGAGCGGCAAAGCACTGGACGCTGAAGAAAATACTCTGCAGCCCACAGCTGCGATCCCAACATGTACTGCACACACCAGTTCTGCTGAACACGATCAATGTCGACTTCTTTGACTGACGTTTTCGTGCCGTTCATTAGACATGGGGGGAGCTTCACAAATTCGGGGGGGGCGGCTTAGAGTCGACAAGGGAGAAAAGTGTATGGGAAGAATCTGAAGTTTGGGAGTGACAAAAGGCTGATGATTCCTATAGAGGATTCCATGGGGCAGAGGCGGGTTTGAGAAAGTCCCAGGTGTCTGGAGGAGTTCAAGTCTGGCCGGTTTGCATATCAAACGCCTCCACGACTGTTAGGAGCGTCCCATGATAAGGATCAGAAAATTTTGGGGTCTATATTTGGGGTCCACCTGTTTTGGGAAAGTACCATATTGCAAAGAGCAGAACTGCCACGTGGTTCTCCCTTCATGCCAGCTAAGCATTCATATGCCTCAACGCTAACCGCACTGTCAACAAGACTACCCTAGATAGGAGGGAGGGCACCGAAAAGAAACATCAACACACCCAATTAGGCAGGGCTGCCTACAGCACTGCATGGAACAGCTGTAGAAACGATGCTTTAAATCATAAGTTTGAACCATGAGTATCTAAAGCAGGGGTGTGCACGCAAGGAGGTACAGGCTTCTGTCGTTCTGAGTGCATCTCAGGTACGAATAGCTTTCTGGGTTTAGGGTCTAGGTCTGTGTCTCGCAACTTCTTGGAAGTTATGCATCAAGCGCTGGTTGCATCTCTTGCTCACATTGTCACATCTTATCTCAGTTCTCAACTGGGGAGTCCTCGAAATTGGGAGCCCCCAGGGGACAACACGTAGCGTGATAGGCATTAAACGGGGATCCGCGGGGTCCTCACCAGGAATTCTGTGAAACTTACTTTAGCGAGCATCTTCCGGTGTCACTCTACTTGTCCTAGCACTGATCTGCGAGGCCAGTGACATCGCACTTGATTTCAGGGTTTAGAGTTTAGGGCTAAGGTTTAGGGTGTTTTGGCTTAGGGCCTCTGAGCAAGCCGCGAGCTACCGCAAAACCTATCCCATGATCGGAAACGAACTGACCCAAATGAAAAACCTCAACCAAATCGATACCAATTTAGGGTCCAGGGTTGGATTTGATTCTCCATTGCGGGGCAATATCCCTCTACACCCCCAAATATTCCAGCATTGGCTTAAACCCCAAGATCCCATTCTCCTGCCTCAATTGTCAGAGACAAGCGGCCAGGAGTTAGATCCACAATGTCAAACCTGGGTGGGTCTCGCAGACGCGAAGGCACTGTGACCAAGATACACAAAAGCAAGTAACTTCCAATGACGATATCTGTTCGGCAGGGCATGATGCATGTGACAAATAATGGGACCCAATGCGACTATACCGAGGAATATGCCACATCGCAACAAAATGTCATGACGATGATGGCAGTCGTCAGAAGCACGAGAACAGCCACTGCTCGGGTACAGTCATAAAACAAGGGGATAGGACACGCATCAAAACTTCGAATCTTCAGCAGAAAGGCCTCATCCCTCTCAATGCCCGTACAGCCCGAAAATGCCCTGTAGATCCTCATAAGAGCCATAGTCTAAACTCCCAGTATCCCCCTTAATAAATCCTATTATACTCCCCTATATACTCCCTATATAGCCCCCTTTCAGGAGTTTAGACTACAACTCATAATCCTAAACCCTAAACCGGCACTACACGGACCTCGGTGCGGCCAGAACACGCGACTTGCGATGATGGCTCGCTGCACGGCTGCATGTTCACCACGGCAGAAGTCCTTTGCAATGCAAGGTTTAGGGTTTGATGTTTAGGGACTATATAGAGATAAATAACCCCAATAATGGAGAATAATAGAATGATCTATCTGGAATAGGTCTTATTTCGGCACGGTTTGGGGCCTGGGGTTTAGGTTCAGAATTGAGGTTGAGGCTGCGGGCTTGAGGGTTCAGAGATCAGGGCTTGGGCCCAAACACTTCTAAACGACATGGGCTACAGTGGAGCGTCACGCAGGATATATAGGATCCCCAAACTCCATACCCTAAACCACGGGTGTCCTTCCGTGTTTTGGCCCAGGTGCCCTTCACGAGCCCGAGACATTCTCAATGAAATCATGCTAGGCCAGTTATGTACTTGAATCCGCCAAAATGATCCTGCAGAATGCCTTATGGGGACCAGTATAACCCCCTTATAATGCTAATACATCCCTGGGGTCCGTGAGAACCTCCCATGCACAAGGCTTCTGCTAAGGGAATCCATCACACTACCGAATATGAGCTCTGGTCATGTTGTAAGAGCCATATGGTACGAGGGAGCTTCTCAAAGTACGCGCAGCTATGGACCCTCGACTCTCAAGATGGCATATGGGGGTTGTGAAGAGAATATAGTATAGTAATCATAGTGCTAGTAGTACTAGTTGTAAGAATAATAGTGATAATAATGATAACCTTAGTGGCTATGTAAGTGTTATTCTGAGCCATGCCCATCATGAACTTCGTGCGGCTTTGAATAGCACCTCTCATTGAGATGCACGACAATTCTGTTCACTTCAAAGCAGAATAACCTTCCAAGGAACCATTTTGTAGGTATACAGTCACTAAGTCCATAAAGAATCCTCTGCTGGGGCTTCCGGCGGAAGCACAAGTGGGCTCCAACCACCCTGGCGATACCAGAATACGCCTTCCTGTCTCCATCCACCATCCTGGCTTCCAATTTGAGCTTAGGGTTAAGGGTTTAGGGTATAGGGTCAAAGGTCTAGGGTATAGGGTTTAGGGGTTTGGGGTTGCGGGTTTGGGGTTTTGGGTTTAGGGTTTCGGGTTTATGGGCTGCCGGACTCCGAGCAAGAAGTAGGAAACAGATAGCCTCAGATAGCCGTCAGCCATGTCCACATTCTGCTGAGTACATGACAACCATGCCCGCGAGGCAGAATAGTGACAGCAAGTAGCGCAAAAAAACAACAATACTAGTATGGAAGATACTAGACATCTGCATGACAGACTACCCTGCCTCTCGTGACTCGTGAACTATGCTGAAGTATTGCATTCCAGTATACTACAGGGTAATTCAGAACAATTTCAATTCCCAATTTAAGGCCATTTTGATACGATTCCTTATATAGAACACCATTTAGGGTGAGGTTGCTTTGAACTGCCCAGAGTATGCTAAGGTCACGCAGACACTAAACTCTACATGCATACTAAGGTCATGCTGGGTTTGTAGCATAATTGGCAGGTTCCACAAATATCCTGGGGACCCCCTAAAAGGCACCCCTAACTGTGGGAAACCTAGTCCCTTTAAACCACCATATAACCTCAGTTTCCATGTCATTTCCCATCATTTTCTTTCTCGTCCACTTGATCTCCAATGTTGGGCTGATTTATCCTTGTAGTCCCTATAAACCCTAAACCCTAAACCCTGGACCTGAATTTTGGAAACCCCCAATTCTGCCTCCTGTGGATCCCCGAGGTCACAACGGAATTGCACCTGCTCCACCTGGGTGTGCAACCCGTTAGCTTTTCACTTCAAGTCTAGGGTTTAGGGTTTAGGATTTCGGGTATATGGTGTAGGATCTAAGGTTTCGGGTTCAGGATTTAGGTATTTCATGCCCCAAACCCAATTCCGGGAATTCCCTTGCTACGAACTGCAGCTATTGAATCCTTCATTCTTTCCCACCCTCTTACACATTCCATTTCTCATGCCGTCTCCCACTCCCTCGTAAACCTTAGGTGGACCCCCACCCAGTAATAGTGCAAGGGATCACTAAGATGATGGTGATTGTAGAAAGGTCCTCTTATGTTCCTACTATACCACTATTACAGGGTGGGGGATCCACCTAACCTAAACCCTGAACCCTAAACCTGTGAGGCCGAGGCCGAGTCCAACTGCGTTTGGTTGGAACCTTAGGCGGACAAAACTGATCAAGACTTGGTCTGGCAGAACGAGGATTTACGGGTCAGGATTTAGTGTAGAAGCCTAAGTAACTACCGATATAATCACATTACAATCTTGATATGATATCTAGAACCCAGAGCCCTCCTCTGGTCATTTAGGATCCTGCATTCAGTAGACGGCGATCAACGAGGTCTCCCTAAGAAAGGTTGAGAGAATAGGGCTTTAGGGACATGTGGAGCGCCCATGTAAGTCGCAGGGATCATCATCCTACATCCAGCATTGTTCGGGAGACTCTGACTTGCCTGTGGTTAGCAGGGAATGAAGGAATGGATCCGTCCAGCAACTCCAATATAACCCCCAATCATACCATAACAGCTTCCATGTTTTCCCCTTCCTTCATTCTGCATCATCCCATATCATACACTCTTAGTTTCCAATTTTCTTTTCCATTCCTTCTACACCCTAAACCCTAAACCTATATAACCAATTTTAGTAGTTTCCATTTTCTTTTCCATTCCTTCATGCCCTGCCAGCCAGAGGTCGGCACTTAGTCTCTACCTGACTGCTTCACTCAGGCTCCCGGCTAGCTCCCTCGCCAGTGGAACTGCAATAAAGCCCGGGTGTCAGTAGGGATTTGGAGTTTAGGGATTTCGGGTTGAGGAATTAGGGCTTTGACTCACTGGGTTCTAGTGCCGAATGTGGTAATGGATTTCACTGGTAACCCCCTTGTAGCCCCCACTAATGTAGTAGTTATAAGTTGTACATTCCTCCATTCCGTGTCAGAAGTCAGCAAGTTGATCCGTGGCAGACAAAACAGCAATGCTGGCGGGACCAATCTCCTGACTGTCTTTGACCTGCTGGTGCTTAAAGGGGAGTGGGTGGATGAATGTAGATACCATTATTATAGGGGTGTATGTGGGGGTTATATAGGGATGATTATAGGGATCCACTTCCTAAACCCTACACCCTATTACAGGGATCCACTCCCCCAGTCTCCCTCAAGCAGCAGTGAGTCGAATCTAGGGCTTCCCACTCTCTGAGGATGCTAATATCCTGCATGACCCTAAGTGCCCCAAACCTTGGGAATAATGGTACTAAACTGTACTAAGGTCATGCAGGATTTTCGCGTCTACAGTACCTGCACACAAATATCCTGCCTGGAACTTGTCGCCATCGAGTTGCCTTGACTGAGACATGTGAGCTATAGTCTAAACTCAGAGTATCCCTCTTAGTAAGCCGTATATTAAGAACCCTATATAATTCCCTGCATATAACCCCCTTTAGGGAGTCTCGACCCTAAACCCTAAACCCTAAACCCTACATAGTCCCCCCCTATATAACCCCCCTTAAGGAGTTCAGATCATGGCTCATGTGCCAAGATTGCGGCCTTCGGGTGACTAAACCCTAGCCCTATCCCCCACTTCCACCTTGATTGGGGTATGTTAGGCTTTAGGGTTTAGGGTTTAAGGTTTAAAAAAAACAGCGGACTTTTACGTAGGGTTTAAGGTTTAGGCTTTAAGGTTTAGGGTTAGGGTTTAGGGTTTAAGGTTTAGGGTTTAGGGTTTGGGAGTTAGGGTTCACAGTAGCCTACCGAGCCCCATATCAGCCCTCATTTTTGTTACTGTCAGTGCATGTGGGCTGAAGCTAAACTACATGGATCGCCGACAAATCAAATAGCGTATGCAGCAAGTCGAGCTGGTGCCCACCCACCTCCCAAAATAAAGTATCCTGGTCATGAGGAAGCCTAAGAAACTAACTCTGAATTTGCACGCTCCAATGTTGCGAAGCGTCAGTTACAAATCAAATCAAATGGGAGCGAAGCATGAAACGTAAGCAGGACGTCAAGATGAAGACTGCTTTTGCAGAAGCAACCTGCTTGTGGGGTTTGGAGACACATCAGGCTTGCAGTCTAGTTTTCCAAATGTCAAAACCTTGACCTTCAAGCTCACACGCCAATCTTTTGCTGGTAGGGAAAAAAGCCATGGATCCAATCATGGCCCTATGCGCTCCCCACCACAGTCACCGTAATGGCCCCAAACCCATTCCGCCAGTCGCCAGTCACAAGAGGCATGTTCAGAATCCGAGGAAGTAGCAGTGTACGCAGTAGCAACAGAAACGTCAGCAGTAGCGATAACAAGAACAAGGACCACAATCAGATCGTAACACTATCCAAAGATTTTGTTTGCCATCCCCTGATTTCTTCATTGACAACTAACCCAAAGCCAGTAAGAGCCCACACTTCCAAAGGAGTACGTAAGCTCCAAAAAGCCACTCGATATCTGAAACAACATCCCCAATACAAAACCAGGCACTAGGTCGAGGGGTAGGGTGTGCCAGAACATGAAATGCTAATATCTAGCACGCTCACGACGATGACAAGGGGAAGGACTGCTGTTAGATAACGCAACCTAATCGATAGCCGCGTTGCCACGGTAGCGCAGCTCCAGCAAAGCGCCAGCTCCAGATGCTTGGAGGTCCTTACAACCAAGGATGACAGATTCAGTCCTACAATGAAAGGGCCTGACTAGGATTTGGCTTCTAGTAGCGAACGTTTTTCAAGGATTCTGAAGGAATGATATTAGTAAGTATTCAGGCTTCTACATCATCTTGTCGAAGATGCGCACAAACGTCCAGAACAAGCCATTCACAGACCATTCAGGCAGAAGTGGCGCCACGTCCCTTCGCACCCTAAGCCTTATACAGCCCCATTGTAGTAGTTTCCATTTTATTTTCCATTATCCCAATATAACCCCAATATAACCCCAGTATGTATATATGTATGTATATACCTGCCCAGGCAAAGCTAAGCCTGTCACTGCCACTGCTCGCGAGGAGACCTGTCCAAACTTGGTGAGCAATATGAGCAAGGACAGGGTTTAGGGCTGGGGCTTTAGGGTTTAGGGTTGAAGTGCTTAGGGTTTAGGTTGCGAAAGTCCGCATAAGTCTGTGTTCCTTGGGAGCAGGGGGGGGCAAGATAGCAAGAATCTCAGGGACCCGCACCAACTTAGTATGAAGAGCAGCATTATCAAAAGGAGGCTAACTCAGCCATGCACCCATCTGCTCAAAGTTGCACTGGCTGCCTAGAATTGTGACTATAAATCTAAGGATAATCACATACAGGGATTATATATAGATATTATCGAGCTTATGTTAGTCTTCTGGCAATGGGAGGTAAGCAAAAGTACCCGGGGTAAAGCTACCTTCGCATGGTTCCAGACCAGTTCTCTACACAATGCCTCCACGGTGAGCAGGAAAGTCGAGTTTCCGGGCACGGATGGATAGTCCAACGAGGCCACCTTTGCTGTTGCTCGATCTTGCAGCAGAAGCCCAACTGGCAATTGGGCGGCTCTCGAAATGTAACCAAAAATCCTGAAGCCTAAACCCCAGAGCCCTAAACCCTACATCCTTAGACCCTAAGCCCTTAAACCTAACATTCCTGAATCCTGAACCCTAAATCCTAGATCCCTAAGCCCTACACCCCTTCAACATCAAACTTGGTGCACGGCCATGGAAGCCACTCCGTAGTCGGCATCGCTCTCTGCCCAGCCGACCTTCTCAGGGCAACTGTTAAAATTGGATTTTGGGTTTAGAGTAGGGTTACTGGATTTAGGGGCTGAAGGGCTCGGGATTTAGCAGTTTTGGAGTGTAAGGGTTAAAGCCTCAGGTTTAAGGTCAGGGCCCTAACCCCAGGTTGCGATGCCAAAAGTTTAGTCTTCGGCACAGGGCTTCTGGGAGTCGATGCGCCTGACGGGAAAGCCCCCAAATTTCAAGGGGCTCAGAAGGCAGGATGAGGTAGGTGGGCGAAAGGATCCCATTTGTAGACTCCATGATGCTGGGGCTCAGTTCCTGTACCCCACCTTCCTTTACCTTGTCTGATGTCTTAACGTTGAGGGTTTGGGGTTCATGGTTAAAGGTTGGTCGGCATTCCCCTGCTTGATTTTGTGATCCAAACCCATGCCCCAGAAAGTATGAAGAATGTATCAAAGGGGTTTTAGGGTTTAGGGTGTAGGGCTTTCCAAACGCGGGCCTAGATGTGGCTCACAGGCTTCATAATGATGACAGTCCCCTAACATGAAGAAATCGGTGGGAGTATTCCTCACGAGTGGAGTGATGTTATCATGTGATATAGGTCCTATATGGACATTATGTCAGGATTACGCAGGTGTGCCCCAAACTACTAGTCCTTCAGATAATCCACAGAAATCAGGTCTGACATAGGGGACTCCAAGATACCAGACAAGACTGCAACCCTGAGAACCCATCATGCTGTCGAACGAGAAATTTCAGAACGGCTTTCGGATGCTTAGGATGTGTGGGCAGCGGGCTTATAAAAAACAAAGCATGACCCTTTAAAATGGGACAGCAACCCCTTGGGGCTGCAGGAATGTAGTCAATCCCTGCTGCCGCAAAGCAAGACATTTGTGGCGCGCTTTTGCCAACAGTTGCGAACATGTGATGCATAAGAGTCCGTGATCAAAGGTCTCAGTATGCCCCTTTCGCAAGGATGAAGTTGCATTCGAAACCTCGGTCGTGAACTGCATAATCGAAATCCTACACTCAAAGCCGAAGATGAATTCGCAAGTCCTCCGCTCGCAACAAGTCAAGTAGCATATTTCGTTTATTCCGATGCCATAGTCGCCTGCAAGTCCAAGGAAACTGAGCTTGTCGGTACTGCGTGCTTGCGCGGGGTCATATATTGAGGGTTACATAGGGGAGCATTGAGGGGGTATAAGGGGGATACTACGAGTTCGGACCACAGCTCATATCAGCAAGCAGCAGTATGGGAAGGACTCGGTTCCTACGAGCTGTCTACCCAGCTAACTAGGTACCCTCAAGGGTTAGCCTAAACCCTAAGCTCTAAATCAGAACCCTAAACTCGATGACGCCTGTAAGTCCCATAAACCCTATAAAGCCCTAGAAACCCTACAGGAACCAAAGAAGCCCTGTAAATCCCAAACCCTAGCTTAGGCAGATTCCTCATCTTGTCCAAATCGGCCAATCGCAAGCCAGCGGTTCCTGCAATGGGCTTCCTTGAGGGGTTAGGGTGTAGGGTTAGTAGGGAATCTACGTAATCCCTATATAACCTCTGCATAATACATTCCCTTGTTCCCTACTGAGCCGCAAGAAGCATAATGTTGGGGGTTCGGGGACGCTTGGAGGCCTGGAATTGGGTGTTCAGTGTTTAAGGTTCAGGGTTTAGGGTTTAGCGTGTTCAGGGTTTGGGATTCCAGGGTTTCCGGCGAATAGGAGGTTGGGGATGGTAGAGGGCTTTGGCTTAGTAAGGCGCCCTAAACCCCGAACCCTAAAGCCTTAAACTTGCAGAGTATGGCCATGCCAGTGGCCCTTGATGTTGCCGGAAAACTGTCAGGGGCCCTCAGGCAAGTAAACGAGCTCGTCAACCCTAAACCTGAGGGTGCATTGTTGAATTTGCCTGCTTGCTTAGACAGCAGGCTAAACAAGCCTGTTGGCAGTCAAAGTGCTCAGGATTTACGGTTTCAGGGTTCAGGGTTGCAGGTTTAGGGTTAGGGCTTTGGATTGCAGGGTTTTGCTTAGAGTGTAGGATGCTTGTTGAGTAAACCTCCTGACCATCCTTGACCCATGATTTGGTGAGGTATTTCTCAACAAGTCTGGGATTTAGGGTTCCTGCAACCTCTGCTGTGGAGACTTCCCCCCCAAGAAGGCACCAATGTTCTTGAAAAACTCCTACGTCATACTAGCTAGCTAGTCGGGAAAAGAGAAAAAAGATATAGCGTCGAGCCAAATGGGAAATATTAATGGTGACTTCTGCAGGGATCCATTGCTGCATTCCCAACCTGAAACGGCTCATAGAGCAGTTGAAAATGCACTTGTGCGTCAATTCCCCACACTACTTGGAGGGTGGGGGGCACTTGGAACTGGGGTCATTATGTGGCTTAGAGGGGCGTATACTTACTCACTCCCCCAACCCCCCAAGTAACCACCAGCAAGTTGTGCAAGCATGCCAGCAACGCCATTCATCAGGATCCGTATTTGCAGGGTTCTGCCTCAGTCATGCAAGGCCGGAGGCATGGCAACAGTTTCGTTTAGGGTCTCCCCGATTGGACACACGAAAGATTGTCACTGATATTCCTGAGGAGCCCTATTTACACTGATTTACACTCACAAAATAACACAATGCAACCCTACCTCATTGGGAGAAATGGTCCACACCTTCGCCACATATCCCCATCCTAGAGATTGATGCATGACCTATGTATAGTTCCTAGGTACTATACACTCCACCTTAAGAAGGCTCACTGCACAACATTGTACAACGCAAAGCATGGTCCTTTGGAGCAATACGTACGGGGATTTCAGTTCTCAACCCCTATGCGGACCCTAGCCCTATCACATGGCTATAATAGGGTCCCAATTTCAGGGGTCGGGGAAACTACAGTAGAACCAACATGTTTTTCAGGATCTGAACATCTGAACCATCCTATGACCCCAACAAAGGCAGTGGATTGCGTAGACTGACAAGCAGCCACACTACAGTGTGAGGCATGCACCAGCTTGTCAATTTAGAGATGTTGAGGGCCGGTGGTGGGGGATCCAGGAAGATTCCGAAGTACTGTTGATACCAAAAATCCTGCTTGACCTTAGTCCACCATCTCACCATAATTCCCAAGGTGCAAGGTATTTGGAGTCATGCAGGATTTGTAATCTCCATCGTATTGGGAGCTGTTGGCCTTCGTCAGGGTCTAGGCTTCATCTATTGGGGCTGTTTCGATCTATCAGTGACTTTGGCCCAGTCCAGGATTCGCAAGTTGAGCTGGCTCCTGATGTAACCTTTTGGCTGCTGTTAAAAACTTCAAGTGATTCACCATGGCATAGATGCATCATGAACAATACGGACTTTTCGTAGCAGCAACCGTGCTTAAGTTCCTTAACCGCAACCCAATCGTTAACACCGAGGGAGCGGCGCTTTGATGGAGATATCATCCATGACAGACCTGAAGGTGTCTCAAGCTGGGGGCGGGGTATCATACGGTTGCCGCTAAAATCCCTCACGACCCTCATTACCCATTACCTTATACTTGGGAATGGTATCCTGTCATACTAAGCCCACGCAGGACTTGTAGTCTCCACAGTATCTTCCTAGACCTTAAACCCCTGAACCGTGAACCCTTAAACTTCTTGAGCTTTAGGAGACACATACCCTAAACCTTTCAAGCTCTTGTGTGTTAAGAGGTATAACAACCATCCTTCAGGCATAGCCACCGTTCGTTCGTGGCTGCCACTGTGAGCGTGAGGGTCAGCTGCATTCTGCCAACCTTGTCAACCGGAAGGGGAAGGTTTAGGATTTAAAGTTCAGGGCCGGTCAAGTCGTGGAATTGGGGGGACTTCGTACTTTTAGCCCACGCTGCAAGTCTCGCATGCCCTTCTGCTGTTGAAAAAGGGGTACGCGGATACACTCCAACGCGTACGTGCGGGTTTCCAATATCTGGACCTTGAACATTCACTGCAAGAACCCCAGAGGGTAGTCGGCAAAATCTGCAATGCGGAAGAGCCGTGTATAGCCGTGCTGTTTCCAACGTGATTTGCATGAGTTGTGCAGCAACTAGCCGCAGGTAGCCGCAGGGTATGTGCTAAAATTAGGCTTCCATCATATATCTGAAATAGGAGGATGCTGAGCACAAGGATCCACGAGCTACAGCGATCAAAGCGCACGCTGCTCGTACTTAACGTTACGTAGAGCCCTGCGTGACTTTTGTAAAGCTCAAACCAGGCTTCCCCAGGTAGAAGTACTTGCTCAGGATCAGGCAGGGCTTTAATTTCAACACAAAAATTCTACCCTAAACCCCAAGTAATAGTTTCCATTTTCTTTTCCATTATCTCAATATGACCCCAATATAACCCAAACCCTAAACCCAAACCCTAAGCCCTAAATCCTATATATATATATATATCTCCTGATATAACCCCTAGTCACCCTAATATATCAGCACTCTCAGTGTCCGACATCATATTGCTGCGCTGAGCAGCTCAGAACACTGCGGCTGGAGGCCTCAGAAAGCTTGGGTTTAGCGTTTAGGGCCGGGCTTTGCACGAGGCATCCGAAAGCATTGCAAAACGGCATTTTGCGTAGTCTAGAATAGAGGGGCATACGGATGATCAAGAAACAGTGTTAGATTGGGTTGTGTTCTGGCTCCTATGGCATTCCAGAAATCTGATTTTTTCAGAGCTCGTTTAAGGGTCGGATTCTAGCAACCGGTAGGCAACAAAGAATTGAGAAAGCATAACCCTAAACCCTCGGAAGGTGATTGACTAAGCCTGGGAGAAACAATCTTGGGGTCGTTTTCTATGTAAACTTTGGGTTTAGGATTTACACGATGTATGGAGCTTTTCGGAGCATCAGCATGTCTTTGAAGACCCTAAACCGTAACCCCATACACAATTGATTGGCGAAACTCTCCTCTGGGAAATCGAGCTACAATCACAGGAGCCAGGATCAAACCGCAAGAGCTCGACCACAGATTAAGCCCAGCTGTTGCTGTCATTCGCTGCGATTAATGTTCGTAGTCTTGTACTGGCTGTTGAAAAAGCTGCTGATGATGTCAATTGATGTAGCAACATACTTGGGCTTTGGTTGCTGGTGGACATGATTGCTTTGATCGCCCGACCGGTTCAGCAAAAAGCTTTCTGACAACTTTTTTTAACTGGTGATGCGAGGCCCCAATTAAAGCAACGCCTAGTTATGAAGAAAGCACAAATCAAAATCAAACAACCTCGTGACCTTATTTTTTGTTTCGACCCACTCCTGGACAAGCACAGCAGAAGAAGTGAATTGACAAGGGTGCATGTGCGTGCTCTTAACCCAGGAAGATTCAACTAGACTCGGACAGTCACAAAGTGGATGCTGCACTTTTCAACCTGTCTGGGGATTATCGCTTTGTCTGGCAGATGAGCTCACTGCTAGATACACCTTCAGTTCTCAAACGGTGCCCCAAAGTTGGCATTCCCAAAAATGAGCCCGCAATAGGAACCGACAAAGCAATCGAAATCAAAACTACAGTATTCTTGAGGATTATGCAGGGGCTACTTGCGGCTACTTTAAAGATCCTTTGTTGCATTCCTTGCAAACCAGAGGTAAGATGAGTGATGAGGGGATTTCCACCCCCCCCCCCCGGCCGCCCCCGCAAATATGCGCCCCCCCAACGAATGAGGCCGAACATGCTGGTAAAAGCCGCAACATTCCCTTATAACGCCCCTTATTGTAGGGAGCCCATAGTACGCGGTTTAGGGTTTAGGGCTTAGGGTACCCCATGATTCATTGCATTGGATGCAAGCAGCGCAGCTCTTCCCCTTTTGATGGACCGGGAGCCTACGCTGGGGTCGTTTTGCCATTGTGTAATGTAGACCCCTGATTAATAAACCGCCTCCCTTTAAGGGCCTTAACCTTAGGATCCCTATTAAATTCCCCATTTAGGGGAAGGATTTTCAATTAGGCATCTACACTATCCCTTTACGACTCAATTTACGACCATGATCTTACAAGTAGGATCTCGTGGGATCCGAATCGGTTGAGGGAAGACATCCTGCACTTTGAATGCCTTACACAGTCACACTTACCGTAGTCTAGATATTGTAGGTGGTCCAAGATTTCCTCTATCAACCCTTCCTCTCCCCGGACATCCTCCTCAATGGCTGCAACTACCACCACTCGGAAGAGTCTCCAAAACCGCTACTACGTCCTCAAACCTCGCGAGGCCACCGCACAGAAGCTCCGATGACTACTCGAGGCTAAGTAGCAAATGAGGTAATGGATCTCTACAGTAGTCCCCTAGAATCCCCCTACTAGTCCGTATAGCTCACTCCCTCATCCAATACATGACCCGAAGCCCTAACTCCCAAACCCAAACACCCTTTGTAGTTTCCATCTTCCGCTCAAACCCTAAACCCTAACCCCAAGCACCAGGGGAAGATTCTGAGCCCTTTGCTGCCAAACAGTTTGCGGAGAAGCTCACTCCTCGCGGTGCCAGAAGGTCCACCTGCCATGCGAAAACAAGTTTCCCCTCGCCTGACGTGTGTTCAGCGAGTGACCCAAGTAACCCCATATAAACTATCCTATAATACCAGCTTCCATTTCATTTTCCATCTTGTTTTCCATTTGATTCTCCATTATACCCCTACATCATTATGCTCTTCCCCAAAAATTCTATAGCCAAGGCCTTGGTATGGCGGTTTAAAATACTACTTTCGTTGGCTTTTGGGTTGAAATTGGATTACATATGCAAGGGTTTTCTGAGAAGTCCTCCTGCAGAAGCGACAAGGCGTTATGGTTTCGACTTGCGTTCGAACAAAAGATTACACGCTTTAGGGTTTAGGGTTTGAGGCTCTTTGCTTCCCCCACATGACTCGAATGAGCACTTTCCACAACTCCACGGGTTCTCCACGGATGATTAGGGCCTTTATGATAACGTTGAGACGTCATCCGCGAGAAGACTAACATGTTGCGCAGGTCCATCTTTAACCCCAAAGCCTGGCCCATGATGTATAGTCTAGAGTTTAGGCCTTAGGGTTCAGGGTTAGGGCTTTAGGGTTAAGCATACAGAGCAGACCAGGTATTTCGTAGTGTCCAGCAAGGTCGGCAAGCTCAGGTTTAGGGTCACCATGGGTTCCCCTGCCATACTTGTTCCTCCAGAATGCTCTGTTTTGTAGCTTTTGAATTCGGCCAATTCTGCAGTAACCCTTACTAAGTGAGCATGTGGGAGTAGTAGGGGAACCCATGAGGTTTCCTGTGCGCTTGGGCCACTTAGCGTACATATACTGTAATTCCTACCAGTCCTCCAAACTGTGGGACTTAGGCTTGTCCCACCTTCCTCCATTAACAAGTAACTACTAACAACCCTGCAAGCCTTTCAGTACCCTAAACCTTGGGGATGATGGGGGTTTTACTATCATAAGGTCTTTGAGGAATCCAAAAAGAACCACTGCGAATGGGTGGGTGGGAGCCCTTGGATGCGAATGCAGAAGCCTAAATAATTACCTATATGAGCTATAATACTCTGGCGCTTATTAAGCGGGATATTAGGAGTTTAGACTATAGCTCATATCAGTTTGGGGTCTATTCGAGGTACGCTCACTCTACCCTAAACCCTGAAGGAATCTAGGACCAGAATACTGGCGATTCTAGGGGCTATCTGTGTCAAGCCCAGCTTCAATGAGCTTTTGATGCAATGCCCCACCTAACCCTAAGCCAAAAAACCTATGCCAAATCACACGCTCAACTGCACTGGGCACTGAAATTCTTAGTAGAGAAGCGGGGAGGCTACGGTTTAGGGTTTAGGGAAGAATTGGACGGACTATTGAGGGCACTGTAAACAGCACAAGCGCCCCAGCCCGGCAAAAGCTAAGTCCCATCCCCAAACCAAGGTTTCCAACAAACTGGAGGTCCTTCAATCATATTAAACTAAACCCTAAGCCGATAAAGATGCTTCTCTTTCTTTTTAGACATGCCCGAACAGCAGTTTCCATAAACAAGGGGGGCCCCAATATTGACCCCTAAACACTATAATCTTTTTAGGGACCACCAAGATGGTACCCTAGTTTTGGGAAACCCCAATCCTTACACCCTAATGCCTATATCACCCCTATAGCCCCCTTTTAATGCTACCCCTAATTTGGGGAAATCCTGGTGCTGTCTTCAAGCCGCCAGCTCTACATGGGTAAGCTGTGCGTCACTGGGATCGATGCTGACACTCAGAACAACCTCCGGATTGCTTTTGCTTACTTTGTTGGGACTGGCTCCCCTTCCTAACTTTTGCGAAGGCCAAGCTAAACCGTGAACAGCAAGAGCGATCATACTAGGTTTAGGGTTTAGGGTTGAGGGCCTGATCACAGTAAGAGACACGGAAGTGATAATGAGAGCAGTTCGGCTAGCATGATTGTTGCTAATCTTGCTCGATGACCACGATGATTTTGTCAGAACACTTGTTGTATAGTGAATTTCGGCTTAGGCCGATGATGCGCATGTGATGAGACGCTTTGAGCCATAGTTCGCTAGGAATACGTGAGCTTCTCTAAATAAGGACCCTAGAGGTCCCGGGAATACAAAAAGGGATTTGTTTGAGGGAACTAGAGGAAGGCTCCATAAAGAACTACACCAGAAATATTTCCAAAAACTCGCATTTGGATTCCATAGGAAATTGTGATCTTCCCTCATCTTGGAACTTCCACATTGAAACTACGGTGGAAGGAAGGGAATGTTGCATCACCCAAATGCCCTACACCCTACCTGAGGGGGCGCGTTACTAAGAACCTACCGAGTAACTGACTGTGGTTATATAGTCCCCCTTAAGTAGATAGAATATGACTTTGGGTATCTTATAATAAGATCCCCATATACCCCATATTCTATCTACTTAAGGGGGACTATAGCCCAGGCATAGGTCCCCTAATGCAAGTAACCATGGTTCGAGAGTAGGACACACGTACATTTACCGAAGGAACACGCGCCTCCGGGTAGGAAGTACAGACTTTTGGTATCTCAGGTGGCGCAAGATTTCCCACATTCGCTATACTACCGTACCGTATGCCATACTATTGCTGGCAAGCTGGACGCTTTTCATCGACTCTAAAAACTAGACTCTAAAACCTAACTCAGCGTCGGACTTCTGAATTTGGAGCCACTGCCACCTTGAAGAGTCACACTCAAGTAGAAACTTGATGGATTTATTGGGTGTTAAGGTTTCAAGGCGTGTTGATCGCCTGGGGCTTTGCGGGGGAGAGTCCATGTTAGGCATGGGGATGATACCTCTTGGACCAGAACTTGGGTACTGCCCCCACCCAGCAACAGTCTATATTAGGGGTCCTATTAAGGGCTATATATACCATATTAGAACCCTAAACCCTAAACCCTAAACCCTAGGGGCAGTATCCAAACCAGAACCAAGGCTGCCACAGGAGAAATTGAGACGGCCAGTGCAAAGGACAGAGACAGCGAGGGGGCAAAGTCCCCGTCATTTGTACCTCGGCGGAGTTGTAGTCCTTCACAGTTTAGGGGTTTAGGGTTTGGGGCTTAGGGGTGGTTGAACCTAGTAAGATAACATTCCCTAAACCCCAAAAGGAGGATATAGTATTACTCTATATTGGGTACCATAGTATCCCCAAATAAAATACTACTTACATGTACTGCGAGGTACCAGGATCTTGAACAGTTTAGGGTTTAGGGTTTAAGGTTTAGGGTTTAGGGTTTAGGGTTTAAGGTTTAGGGTTTAGGGTTTAGGGTTAAGGGTTTAGGATTTATAAACCCTCCCCTTGATGGGGACTATAATAGGGATCCTAATATTAAGGCCCATAAAAAGAGGGGGCTGATTAATAAGGGGTCTACGCTAGGGCATTTTTAGGGGAAACCACCTTGATTAGCGTTACTACGGCTTTGTTGATTTTAGTCGTTGATATCATTTTTTTGCAACCCTCCAGCATCCCGCACTGAGCAGTCAGTAATATCATCTCGACTTTTATTCGTACAGTGATTAATTCAACTTATAGTACCAACCGTATTACTGTTGTCATAGCAACGCATGGTGGGGTTCTAACTGTGCCTTGGGGAATGTTTTCAGCTGAGTCCCGAACTCACGACAGCATCGCTCTGATTGGGAGCATCCTGATAAGCTTCGCGATTCAGCAGGTTTTGAGTCAGGGTTTAGGGTTTGGGGAATTCGGCTTAGGACTTAGGATTTAGAACTCCAAGCTGTAGAGCTTCTTGTCTGATGTGCCTGTCATGAATTGCCCCGTGGGGTTCCAAAATGCGGCACTCGCAAGCATGCTCATATCAACATTAGAGCTATGAGAATCAAGTATTTACCCAGAATAAACACACTGCAACATTGGTGATAAAGTGGGATCGTGGCTTTAAGATCGGGGGGAAAATTCCGGAGTTTCTTAAACGCAGTCCCTGACTTTGCTTGGGCGAGTGGATGAGGCTCAGGAATCAGGATTTCGCACGCAACAGCTGTTCCCGGCCGGATGGGTCACAAAAAAATGCGCAACGTCCCCTGCAGCAGCGAACGCAGAATCAATGGAAGGCTGTGCCCGCACTGTTAAGTTGTTCTGGCAGACGGTTGCTGTTACACTACGGGTGAAAGTCGCTCAGGACTAGGATAATGTCTTCAAACTGCGGCACATCTACGCTCAGCTGCTTGGATGTGCTGAACATTCCTCAACTGCTCCTGGACATTGCTGCTGTCACCGCCAGCATCCAGATTACCCCACGTGACCACAGATCCATTGTCCAGAATGGCCGCAAATGCCGCTGTGGTAGCCTGGATGTGCTGAACATTCCTCAGCTGCTCCTGGACATTGCTGCTGTCACCGCCACAACTTGCAACACCCCAGGTGACCACAGATCCATTGTCCAGAATGGCCGCAAAAGCCTGTTCAGTAGCCTGGATGTGCTGAACATTCCTCAACTGCTCCTGGGCATTGCTGCTGTCACCGCCAAAATTCGGATTACCCCAGGTGACCACAGATCCGTTGTCCAGAATGGCCGCAAATGCCGCTCTGGTAGCCTGGATGTGCTGAACATTCCTCAACTGATCCTGGACATTGCTGCTGTCACCGCCAGCATTCGGATTACCCCAGTTGACAACAGATCCATTGCCCAGAATGGCTGCGAAAGCATAGACAGTGACCTGGATGTGCTGCGCGTTCCTCAGCAGCTCCTGCCTCACGTGCAACGGAGACTGATGACCCCAGGTGACAACAGATCCATCGCCCATGGTGACAGCAAATGAATGCCCGTTGCTTGCCAGCCGGGCCGGCCGCACTTGCAGGGTCAAAGAATCTCCTAGTCTCAGACCGGCTTCACCGACAGCCTTCTGCTCATCCAGGACTCGGCCTGTTGAATCCCGTAGGACCCCCAAGCCAGTCTGCAGCGCGTTTTGGGCCTGCAATTTCACGTACTTAAGAGGACGATCTATGCTAGCTGGGACCTGTGCACCCCTTCCACTCATGAGAGCCACGTGGACGGAATCGCTCGCCATGGCCGTGAAAGTGCAGCTCTCTGCTGATACATACAGCAATTGAAGATGCCTAGCAGCCGCCAAAAAAAGATGAGGATGGTGAAGGGACATATGATGAGTGTACTGGGATGATACTGTTCATGCACAGATTACACGCAGGTTGGAGTAAGATGTGGAGTTTTACATGTACAGGTGATGAAGCGGGGAACTGCTCGCGATGCAGCGTAGTGGTATAAGGATTAAACGCGAACAGGGAAAGCAACGTAGTTGTAGAAGGGGGCGGATGGTATGCTGTCTGCAGCTGCGGATTCAGGCAGCCTACCAAGGACAAAATCCTCTTATGGACACTCATAAGGGGACCAAGGATTTTGCGCTACAATGCAAGCGTGTTTGTGCCTTTCAACTCCTGTTGCAGGGTCTACGCTGCAGAGGAGGCGAGAGCCCAAACCAAGCACGGCTCCTGTGACTTAGCTGAGGCCAGAATCTCCATGGGTGAGCGCTGTTACGCTGTTGCCTTTTACAATCACAGTACAAAGTATGCTGAGTAAAGAACCTATCCCAAATGATGTGACTTGCCATTGGTTGTCAAAACCCTTTTAGTCAGTCCCTGACTGATTTGGGAAGTCCGTGAAATCCCTGATAGCATCCTGCTGATCACCGGCAGCCCTGTTGGCACAACCAATTTGGGAGCCTGAACAATCAGAAGAAGCTCCTTCCTATAAACCTTGAGGGGAACCCTATACTCCCTGCATAATTCTCAAATATGTCCAACTTCCCTCAGGGCCTCCACAAACCCCCAGGATTTGGGACGAGAGATAGTGAAAGGCGGTCCGTCTCAAGAACTTCAATTCTCCACACGGGCGAAGCTGCAGCGCCGCCTGCAGCAAACCACCAGGAATCTCATTCATGCTTTGTTAGGAACGGTGGACTGAGGGATTACGCGGGGTGACGCAAGGACTACAGAATGACGGGGACCCTTTCTCCATGGCCAAGTAAGCCTAGGGATGTAATTCCTTGCGCTTGACATTCTTCTGCCTTGACGGCATCGCAGCTAACGTTTTGCAGCGACATACACCACAGAGCCATGTCCATGTCCTGTGAAGCCATGCAAGACTATGCTCTCCATGCTCCATCAAGGAAACTATTCGGACAGTTTTTTTGCGAAAACTACTGAACCACATGCAATTCCAAAATCCTATCAAGTCCTCCCAAAACGCCCTGACAAAAAAATCGCCCCTGAATCACCTCGGGATCTTCCATGTCCTGCCAAAGCAGCACCATGTTCAATAGTGTCCTCGTTATAGTTCTTATCGTCATTTCGATGCCAGCGCTAGTTGTCTCTACTGACCCTAGACCTCAACTAGTTGTTTCCATCTCGTGTTCTAAATGTTTTCTCCGCATTAGTCTCCCTTATTCCTACATACCCATATATTCCAAGCCTGACCCTAAACCCCCAACCCTAAACCCTAAACCCTAGACCTTAACCCCTAAACCCTGAGCGCCAAAACCCTAGACCTTAACCCCGAACCCTAAACCTTATGAACCCTTAATCGATTCTTCTTCTCCTCTTCTCCCCACCAACCTTTCTGATTGAAAACCTCGCGGACGCCTGCCAAATCTGCTGGGAGTTCGAGCCGAACCTCGCCAAGGACATTGGGGTTTAGGCTTAAGGGTTTAGGGTTTAGTGTTAAGGGTTGTTTTTCTTTTCGGACCTTTTTCCTCGAGAGGAATGCTGTCACAGCAGGGCCAGTAGCGACCCACTCAGAAAAGACTCATCCCGCCCTGCACCACGTACGGATGCCAGGCAGCAGAGGCGCCAAGCGGAAGGAAAACAAACCGTTCTCTGTAATGCAAACATGAGGCACCACATCGTCTGTCACTGGTGGTTCTACCGCGCCAGCGAGAGAAGGTCTCACTCCATCAGGCAGCAGCTCCACAGGATCAGGCGCCACCGCAGCACTCGTGTCGTCGGCAGCTCCAGTCAGCGACCCCTTGCAGCTTCTTGCCCAGCACTATGAGTCGCCGCTTCCTCGTCCGTGCGACCAGGTCGCTCAGTCTCAGACGGCTCTACACCATGTACGCCCGGGTTTAGGGTTGAGGGTTTGGGGACTAGGGTTTAGGTTATCTAGGGGGTCAGAATGGGGCCTATATAGGGGGTTACATAGGGGTTATACGAGGGTTATATAGGGATACATCCGGTTTAGTGTATCGTAAGGAATAATCAGCTGGAAAATGAGACTCAAATGGAAACTGGAGTTATGTAATTGGTTATAGGAACTAGGATTTCCGAAACTAGGGGTCCCTGTTTAGGGGTCCCTAGAGCGAGGAGTATACGATGTCTATATGGGGGTTCCGTGTTTATGGAACCTGCCACGTGAGTAATAGTAGAGACTTCGGACTTGGGCAGGGAGTTCTACTTGGAGGCCCATGGGACTCAGTAACCACTTATAACTGGGCTTAAAACCCTATTTATAATCCCCTAAATGGGCCTTTCGGGTTACCCCAATTATAAGTAGGGTTATAACTCCAGTTATAAGTAGTTACTAAGTCCCACGGGTCTCCAAGTAGGGCAGACAAAGGGCCGATAGTTTCGAATGATTCCTGTGACTTTTGGAAGTCAGGGGGCTTGCGGAAAGGTGAAAGAGTACATGTGAAGTCTATGACTACATAAAATGATGGTAGTCTAGAGTGTTGCAAAATCATTGGTCGCTCTTTCGGGTGCTTGTACGAAGTATCTTGCTTGGAGCTCCGAGGCACAATCCTGGCGCACAATACAAAACTGTAACGGCAATTGAATGAGAGGGTATATTACCCCTAAATCCCAAATATACTATAGTTGTTTCCATTTTCTTTTCCATTTCCCTATATAAACGTAGATGGGCTAAGTTGTCACTTCCAAAGCTTCCAAAGAAACCTTCCGTGTGATGCCTGATTGGCAGAGTGCTACTGTGACTTTAAAGAAGGATCCTCGATGACGAGGTTTGAGAACTTGATCTCTAAACCCCAGTTCCTAAGCCCTGATCACTAGTCCTCAAGCCTTGAACTATAGATCCTCAACCCTAGACTCTAATCCTGAAAGATCTTCCGTAGACCTCGAGGAGATGTAGATCATCGCTGTTGATGTCGCGTGCAAACTCCGCCAGAAGTTCGCTGCCGACGTCAGCAGGCATCATCAAGGATGTCCTGAAGTGTCAGTCTAGGGTTCAGGGCTGAGGGTTTAGGGTTTAGGGCGGCATGGTGGGACAACATGAGCCGCTTTATCAAGATGATGCGTCCATTTCGGGCAGTCTTAAGGGTCGACGCATCTAAGATCCCAACCCCAAAGTCTATAAACTTTACCTAAACCCTATACGCCCTTATGTTACCCCCATCTATGCCAATATGTCCCTATAGAACGTTGCTATGTCCCCATATATCTCCTCTATAGAAATTTCCATGTGAAAGCCTCGCCTCAGCAGATTGTTGGACTGAGCATCTTTCAGGAGCATCTCCTGAGCACATCTTGAAACATCTGGCGAGTTTTGGGTTTTGGGTTCAGGATTTAGGGCTTAGGGTTTAGGATTTAGGGTTTAGGGTTTAGGGTACATCTGCCCCTTCATAATCTCCTTGAGGGGCTTTGTAAGGATTCTACAGCGGGCATATAGTAATATAGCGATGTGACAAAACAGATGTAGACTCAGGCACCCTGTGGACATGCAGGGAGGTTTAGAATTTAGGGCCCTGTTAACGATCATGTAGGTGATATTTTGAGAAGATCGGATGGATTCTGCAGTGAACCCTCCTGCATAAAAAAAAAACATGCAAGCCCGAAACAAATCCCTAGAAAGACTGCTGCCATTTCCAGAGGGCTTATGCGGCTTCCATGTGAGCTTGGGGGCGAATACTGATTGTAAAGCCCGAGTCGAGGCAAAAGCTGTTCATAATTACTAGCCTTTCTACTGCTGTTGCTGCTGTTTGTATTATTACGAGAACAACTAGTAGTACTATAAGTGTAATTAGTACCGCTTGGTTTAAGGTCGGATGAGGTCGTTGGAACCAGCTTCCTGCAACTTGAAGATTATCTCATACTCAGAAAGGCAGCCCTTGATGTGGCGAATGTAAGAACATAACTTCAGCACATATCAGGAGCATGTAACACTGATGTAGTGTCATGCATGGGCTGCAGCTTCAGCTCCACTGTCTCAAGAAATCAGCTGGGAATATTCAAGGCCAAGGAGGGTTTGGGGATTGAGGGTTTAGGGTTGCGCCGGATGGAGGAAATCTTGCACCCCCAAGATCCCACACCATGCTGGAATAAGGTGTTGCGAGATTTCAACCATCCACAGCAAGGCTGTAACCAGTGCTAGTTGTACCGTTCATTTCATCCACCTAATTTCGCTCGCTAGATTTCGCAATTACCATCACAACCCACTCGTGTCCAGTGCAGCTTCCAGTATTGATACATGGGCAGGTTGTCAAAGGTTGTAGCGCACCCAAGGTAAGGACCCTCATATCAACAACCCCACGTCTGAGGGACTATTACACTGAGCTATGATAGCTCATTCTAGCAGGACAAACTTTGAGAAACTTCCGTTGTCCTAGGTTATCTTAGATGAGGCAACGTACCGAAGCCTTAAACCCTGAACCTTCAACCCTGCAGCCGCAACCTAAAATCCTGCAGCCTGGACCCTAGACGCCTGAACCCTAAACCCTGAACCCTAAACCCTAGGGTTTAGGGTTTAGGGTTTAGGGTTTAGGGTTCAACCCTCCTTTGAACCCTATAATGTAGTACAGTAGTTTCCATTTCATGTTCCATTATTCCCAATATATCTCCATTAATCCTAACCCTGACCACCTGCCCTGCCTGCAGCAGTAAATCTCCGGCTGTCACCCGTAGTTTCTGCCCGGCTGTGGCTTGGATCCGAAGGCCTTAAACTAGATCTATAGTCCCCCTTAAGTAGATCAAGATTTAGGGTTTAGGGTTTAGGGTTTACAGTCCCCCCTAAGTAGATAGAATATGGGGGGTAATATTGGGATAATGGAAAAGAAAATGGAAACTACTATTTAGTGTGTAGGGTTTAGGGTATAGTCCCCCTTAAGTAGATAGAATATGGGGTATATGGGGATCTTATTATAATATACCCAAAGCCATATTCTATCTACTTAAGGGGGACTATAGATGTCAGTGCTTGGGATTTAGAGCTTAGAGCTTAGGGCTTAGGGTTCGGGGTTTAGGGCTTCGGGGTACCCAGATGCAAATCTGGTGTGCTGTTGCGTTGAACCGTTAGCTTTGAAACAGACTTAGCGTGTGAAAAGCGTGCAGCTGATTTGCATATGCCGGGGCCTTGTATTCCAGACTACATTCGTGTCACAGCGGGATTGCAAGAAGGTTCCGCAGGTACCTAAACTAGTCATGTGTGTGGGGGGGGGAGTGGGGGGACTTGAGAAATGCCCAAACAATGGTCTTACTGGTGCTTAGTAGGGAATAATAACGGAATATTTATCCCTATAAACTCCCCATATACTACATTCCCATATTCCCTACTAAGAACCAATAAGCAGTAGCAATTAGCAAAGGCCTGTCTCCACACCGCACAAGTCGAAATACTCCACAGGATCAACGTGCCGCTAGGGCCCAAGAACTAGAAAAGCGGTTGGGGGCCTAAGGTTTAGGGTGTAGGTATACTGGGGGGGGAGAAAGAGGTCAAGGTTTAGGGTTTAGGGTTTAGGAATTTAGGCTTCAGGAGTTATAGCTACAGAAAGATCATGATAGTTTCGTTGTCTTCATGGTACTTGAAGGTTCCACCATCAATTCCTATTGGGGCACGTCACAACTTTAGAAAGGAGTCTTTTCCGCAAAGCCAAAAAGGTATTAGGTTGAAGGGTTGGGTCGGTTTGACATTCTGCAGCGAATCATGTGATTTTATAACCCAAATCCCACAAATCAGGACCCTACTGTTGATGGAAGAAATCTTGCACCACCTTGAATCCCTAAAGTCCTAGGAATTTCAATAGTCTAGGGCCCCGAAGTAATGCAAAATTTCATCCACCAACAGTATTATGATCATATGATAGTCACAAGGTCCTGCTGTGGGGTAGGGGTTGCCAAAGTCTTCTTATGATCTACACCACAGCAGCAGGGGTACTGGAGCGCAACCTCCAAAGCGGCAGGCTCTTGAACTCGTGTATTCTCAATGGCTGAGAATACAGAAATAGGATTCGAAGGTGCAGGCCTGAGTATTTAGGGTTTGGCTTTAGGGTGAATTTGGCGAAATCTTTAAATACTACAGGTCCCCCATTGGTAATGACACTGCTGAGAAATACTCAGACACCCTGAGGGGAGAGTACAAAGCTCTCTGGGGCTAAATCCTGATAAACCCAAAACCCCAAAACCCTGCACTCTAGAATACCCCAAAGTCCACAACTACCCCTTTTCTGGGCTGCCTGACTCAAGTGAAACCCCAGGACCGGAATGTTGGTAATCATCCTCATCAGCCCCCATAAACCCCGGTTTCCATTCTTGTTACCCTCAAGCGCATTGACCTCTTTGTCTGGGCTGCCTGAAACCCCCTGAACCCTAAACCCTAAATCGCAGTGTCCATTCCAATTTTCCATCATCCATCATTATCCTGATATCACCCTATATAACCTAAAGCCCAACGATCTCTTTTTCTCCCCTGCCTGATTCAAGGTAAACCCTTAATCCTAACACTCTTTTTATGGGCTGCCTAAAAAGTAAACCCAAAACTCTGGACCTTAACACCATGGTTCTGGGCTGCCTGACTCAAGTGAATGAGAGCCTGGTCTCCTGGTCGTGGGGCCAGCCGACTCAGCAAAGTTCTCGCAGCCTGTGAAGGAAACGGGGTTTAGGGATAACTGGGTTACTGTTAAGGAACTTAAATTAAGTTGCCATAATGGGTATATGTAATAAATAATGGGGTTTCTCCAATATAGTAACTTAAATTAAATCCTGAACAGCAACCCCGTTAGGTGTAAGGTTTCAGGTTTAGGCTAGGTTTCCCTCGAATCCCTGTTAGGGTCGCCCAAAAAAAGGTGGTACTGTGTAGGGTTGGGGTTTTAGGCGCGCACATAGGGGAATAGAAAAGAAAATGGACACTGACATATCATGTGGGGTTATAGTCGCCGTTAAGTAGATAGAATATGGGGTACATGGGGGTCGTATGAAAATGTACCATAATCTATTTAAGGGGGACTACAAGCCTTTGAGGCTGATGATAAAACTCGCCAGCTCCTCTACTCACAAATGCACCCAGTAGAGTACATTCTAAAATTCAGAGAATACCCATTATTAGGGTGGGTGGAGAAGGTTGTTATTAGGGGGAGGGGGTTACAAGGTAGAAGGTTGTCCCTTGTTGGGTGCCCTAAATACCGCGCTCAAAATCGGGACACAAAAAAGGGGCATTAACTTTGACAACCCTTCGATAAGGTTCAGGGACTAAGGCAAGATCAGGGCTGAGGGTTTAGGGGTCCGGGTTCAGACATTAGGATTTCCGGGTCAGAGCTCAGAGTTCTGGAGTGCAAATCACAGGTCCTCTTTGGAAAGTCCCTCTACAGAGGGTTTCAAGTATGTTATGCGTATACAATTGAGCCCCAATGTTGCAGAATGCCAAGGTCAAGGACCGCATCGAGGAGGAAGTTCGACCTGACTATGTGGTAACGGCAACAGCGACCTAGCTGACAAACAAAGCGATGCCTCGTTCACGACCTACTTGCCCCTCTTTCCTCCACCCACAAGCTTTATCAACTTTTATGATCCTGATGCCACCGTACCATTATCTAGTTGCAGCAGGAACCATGCACTACAGCATTGGCAGCCGCAATGCAATAGGGCCTGTTAATCACACCATTACTCATAGTTGGTACTTGGAGGGTCAGTCGGACTTCGTAAGTAGGTAAATAACCCTGTAAGCCATGTAGTAACTGCAGTTCTCTCCATTATTCACCTACTTACTAGGTCTCCCTGACCGTCCAAAGAAGGTTCTAAGCACCTCTCATGGATGTAGCAGGATCCAGCAACATGTGAGTAGCGTTTTTTTGGTGGTTGAACCTAGTAGGATAATATTCCTTGTATAAAATACTATACCCCAAAAGGAGGATATAATCTTACTCTATATTGGGTACCATAGTATCCCCAAATAAAATACTACTCATGTGCCTCGTGGACTGCGTCTGGCAGCCAAGGGAAAACTTGGAGATTCGCAACCTGCAACACGCAAGATGTGGGATTTGGCCTAAGTTACCTGGTTATATAAGGTGATATAGGTATGATGGAAAAGAAGATGGAAACTACTGCTTAGGGTCTGGGGATATATTGTACCAGTAATAGGAACCCCACTTTGGAACCCGCAAACAAAACTCAGAGAAATTCCCAGGTGGACAAAATGCTTCTTTATGCCCCCACCCCCCTCGCCCCAGAAATCCGAACCACATGGTTTTTTGAAACCATAGTCCCGTTTTGGGAACCCAGACATGCGCGGTGTATTACTCTAGGGGCCCAGACAGCGACCAGAATTCTCACAGCCCACCATGTAGCTTTGGTACAGAGACCTCCGAAAGAAACCAATCATACTGAGTTACATTTCAAAAAGCTCTTGTGAGCCATAGTCTAAGCTCCTTGCATCCCCTGAACAATCTCAATGAGTCCCCTATATAATCAACAAACCGGCTATAATACTTGTTGATTCGAGTGATACTTACCGCTGCCACGGCAGTTGTGTGAAAGCCCAGTGCATAAGCAGCATGAGAAACCTTGCTCATCCTTCCAAACACAAGACTGCACATGACAGCCTCGACTTTGCCAAGTACTGCGAAGGCCTGTACCGCCTCAGATTGAGTTGCCAGGGACGCCAGGTAGTTGAACACAACTGTCGCTCCACCCTCACGTCTGGAGGCTCAGTTCAACGCCCTGCCACTGTTGCTCAAAACATCCGATGAATCGAAGGTGAATGCCTGAAGGACAGATGTCAACTGCTGCATGCCCGGTCAACAATCGCAACACATATAATAGTAGTAATAATAATAATAGTAATAATAATAGTATTAATAATAATAATAATAACAATAATGATGGTATGTTCGCAGATCTCCTCGAAGAACACAATGCCCGGAATGACTGGTAATCGGACGTTCGCGATCACGAAGATGTATTTCCTTCCAGGGAATATTTCCGCTTGTGACCCTTATGCTGCCAGGACCCGACAAGGCTAGCAACGTGATAGAAGACCGCCTGCAATGTGAATCCCAAGATTTTCTAAAACTTCTCTCGGGACTACACCCGACCTTCGTGGCAAGGCAGCCCGTATCCTTCCGCCCACCCTAAACCCTAAACCCTAAACCCCTAAACCCTAAACCCTAAACCCTAAACCCTAAATCGAGCCTAGACTTCATGGTGGTCAGTACGGACTAGAGGATAAATCGCTTCTAGCAGTCCCTGCAGCATCATCTGTAAAAGTCCCAATAAATCATTCTGCCCTTCATTGCTGAGCAACAAGGGGCCTATCGAAATCCTGAAGTTCAGGGCTTATGGTTCAGGGCCCAGAACCATGGGCTACTTCAACACTAGGGTCGCGCTTGTACACGCCAGAATCCTGAAGGATCTCCAAAAGAGCATCGAGAAGAATACCTAAATCCTCTACTCTTGCAGAGAACTTCACAATGATCCCAGAGGGAGGGTTTCTCAAAACAGGGTTCTCTTAAAGACCTTGGGCATAAACACGGAACTGCATGGGGATTGTAGCAGTCCCCTCAAGGATTATGAAGCTCCGCTCCCATGAACAACAACGACCCCTGACCCTCAAGACTAAACTGAAGCCCTAAACCCCAATCCCCTATGACCCGTAACCCTAATCCCCACATGACCCTAACCCTAATCCCCAACGACCCTAAACCCTCAAACCCCTATGACCCTAAACCCTCAAACCCCAATGATCCTAAACCCTCAACCCCATGACCCCCCAAACCCTAATGACCCCCCAAATCCTAATGACCCCCCAAACCCCAATGACCCCCCAAACCCTAATGACCCACCAAACCCTAATCCCATCATGCCATCCCCGCCTTTCTGACTGCATAGGAGCGAAGCCGCCCACTTGTCCGGGAGTCGGAACACTCCTGGGTTGCTGTTAAGGAACTTAAACTAAGTTGCCATAATGGGTATACATATATATATATATAGTAAATAATAGGGTTTCCCCTTGAACTAAGTTACCATAATGGGTATATGTATATATATATATATGTATATATAGTAGATAATAGGGATTCCCCTATATAGCAAGTTAAACTAAGTTCCTAACAGCAACCCAGACTCAGGGTCATATCGGGCAGGGCCAGTGCCACGCCTGCACATGGTAGGGATGTAGTGCTTTTGCGCGGAATCTGGGTTCTTGCTGCTGAAAGGCTCTACAGGAGTTACAGTAGGGTTATACGGTTCTACATATATATATGTATATATGTATATGTATATGTATAGTACTAAAAGGCCGATATCAGATCTTCCCAAAGGTGTGCTGCTGTGATTGCTGTAATTTTGCTAGTCGCTTCTTTCATCACCAACATAACCCAGTTCTTGATGATTACGACTGTCAGGGCTAGCATTTCCATGTCCATTACCACAACACTTGCCTTCATTCTTGTCATGACCTACCCACCTTGTGCGATTCACAAAGACAACCTACCAAGACTTTCCCATCAACACGATCTCAACGCCTGCCAGGCCTGTGTCAACTGGGAGTAAGCTTGCCTGAGCCAATCGCGCAGGTTCAACCCTCAGCAGCTGCACGAGCAGGTTGTCAAGATTAAGGTCTCTTTTCAATCAGTCAGTCAGTCAGTCATACTCCATGCGGCGCCTGGGCAGGCAATGACTGGCTCACCGTCGAATAACGGAAGTTGAGACAGCTCTACGGGCCGTGGTGCGGTGCAAAGGGTGAGCTCAGCGATCCATACCGCTCAGGAACAATTTGAGTCCATCCCGGATCTCTCCTCTTCCCGCGCCCTAGCTACGCCGTGAGCCTGGCAGTAGCTGGTATGTCCGCAAGGAATTATAGCCCAGTCTGCAAGCTCAAAGCAGACGGCACAAGCATTTCTCGCGGGAGTAGCCTGCTGGAGTTCCTGAAGCTTTTGCCATCCCTCCTGTAGCCTTTGCACTTCTGCACTCTGCTGCTCCAAGACCTCTGCACAGCATATTTCAGTATCGGCCAACATTTGCTGAAAAGTCTGGACTTCTTGATTGTGCTTGTCTTGAAGCAAAAGCATCTTTGCCTCGATGTCAGCACTGAGCATGCGCTCCGTCTCTTGAGGCTCTTCGCGAGATCTGGTGTTACACGGTCGAGAACCAGGCAGTTGGCCTGACTTTTCAGGATTTCAAGAGATGGTTTGGGACTGTAGCCTTTTTCATCACGCAACTGTGATGGAAAAGGCTACAGTCCAAAACCATCTCTTGAAATCGTGAAAAGTCAGGCCAACTGCCGGGTTCTCGACCGTGTAACACCAGATCTCGCGAAGAGCCTGCAGGGACGCAAAAGGCGCGAACGCGTTCAATGCTTTGGCCAGGTCGCCCCAAGTCATTGCACAATGGTCTTCCAACATGCCAGCTGCGGCGGAGGAATGGCAAAGGGAAACGAACACTTGGCCAGGCTTAGCCTT
Source organism: Symbiodinium pilosum (assembly GCA_905231905.1). NCBI lineage: Eukaryota > Dinophyceae > Suessiales > Symbiodiniaceae > Symbiodinium > Symbiodinium pilosum. The sequence continues at coordinate 2,100 of CAJNIZ010048149.1, read as the reverse complement.
CGACTTCGTCATGAAGATGCAGGCGCAAGATCTTGCTGCCTTGAGGGCCTCAATGCGCGGAGTAAGATCAGCAGCATCCTGGTCCGTCTCGGTGAAAGGCCGTATACCTTTGTCCGGCGCCACCTGAAGTTTGCGATTGTCCTTGTGTGAGACTTTGCTGAGCTGGCCATGGCGCTTCCCATGATCACGTGCGGGTTTGAGCTCATGCTTGAGCGGGCTTCTAACATAGTACGGTGCCCAGTATTTAGGGTGCCCAAACAAGGTATCATAATTTCGACGAACCCCTCGATAACCTGCAAAATGCTGGGACCTTTTCAGGGGCGCGTCATCTTGAGAAACTCCCAGGAACTTCCAGTGGCGTGCTACCTACAACCTGCTTGGCAGCTGTAGCTATGGCCCAGTTCTAGGTCCCCTCCTAAGTCATGCAACCATCCTTAAAATTAGATATTATAAGTATGCTTACTACCCCTAAACCCTCTACCCTGTAATTTCCCCTTAAGTAGGTTATAGGTAACACGCCCCTCCAAGTACCAATGCAGGGCCCGCCTCTGTTGCCGAGATCAGCCTGCAGAAGATGTTCCCAGGAATTTGTAGGGGTCAGGGTTCAAATCAGAGGTTTAGGCTTCAGGGATCTAGGATTTCAGGATAGGGTTTAGGAATTTAGCGCTTAGGGCCTCCGTGTAGGATTCAAGGTTTTCGGGTTTAGGCTACCGTCAATCATGGAAGCAAGGATTGAGAGCCCCAATAAGAAGCAGTACTATATCTTCCGGGATGCCTAATCCCCGCCAAACCCCTCATAACAAGTACTTCCCCTTGAAACTGGCACCAACCATATTGGGAAATATATGCTGTTAGTGGGAAGGGATGAAGCGGGAAGCCTGATTTGGCAGCCCTGAAATCCAAACTCTGAAACCCCGAAACCACAACGCCTTAGAATTCGAAAAGCCGAACTCCCAAGCTACCCACATGCTGGACTCAATCAAGCCCCGACACGTTGCGACAGAGAAGTTGAAAGGTGCTGGTTGGACAGCCTGCGCCAAGCCAGCTGAAGGTTTAGGGTCGAAGGTTCAAGCCCATGCGCTCATAACAAAATGGCCCTGAACCCTGATACCCCTATGTAATTACCCAGCACATGTGGTATACACACATGTAAGCAGATAGATACATATTTATAATTGGCATATGCATATACATCCCTTAAGTGCCCCTACAGCCCACGGAAAAATGCGTGTCAAGAATGAGTCAGTCTTTGCAAACCCTAAGTCATCGAGTTTGGGGGGGGAGGGGGCCGGGGGGTCGGGGTATCTTAACAAGGACGAAGGAAACGTTAAATTACCCTTTACTATCCAGTATCTTCCCCTCAGTAAGGCGCCACCTCTCCACTGACACCATTTCCGCACCATCATGATTAGCAGGATTGGTAGGTGGGTTCTGAAAGTCTTATAAGGGATTATACACGGGTTGTTTTGAGAGACTTCTCTTTTGAGAGATAAAGCAGTCCACACCGAGTTAATGATTGGAATGACCGTACATAAAAGGATCGCGATTCTTGTACCAACAGCAACAGTCATAATAATAGCACTAAACATAATGATGACCACAATTCGAAAACATAGTTAACCTAAAACACATTACTAAGGTTTCTACTCCTCCTCCTCCTCCGCTCATTCGTCCAAAATACGGCCCAGTAGCCCAAGCTAAGTTCCAGTAGTCCAAGGGTCTGAGGAGTTCTGAACTAATTTTCAATTTCCCCATTAGTCCAAGATACGGCCCAATAGCCCAAGCTAAGTTCCAGTGGTCCAAAGGTCTGAGGAGTTCTGAACTAATTTTCAATTTCCCCATTAGTCCAAGATACGGCCCAATAGCCCAAGCTAAGTTCCAGTAGTC
>CAJNIZ010048148.1:109557-125648 GCA_905231905.1 Symbiodinium pilosum | reverse complement strand
TGAGCTACTGTCAATATAAGCCTTACTAAGAGACCATTAAGGGTGGACAGGGGTCCGTTTGGTAGTTTAGTATAGTCCCTAGTCCCTTATAAGGAACCCCTGTCCATTGATTACATGGAAAATTGTTGAATTTAAGCCCTAAACCCCTACCTAGACCCAGGCCCGAAACAAACCCTTGACTGTACGCATCAGACCCAGAACTCCAAACTCTAGATCTGGGACCTAATTCCAAAGCATTGAGCTCTGAGCCCCAAACCCCCCCCCCCCAAAAAAAAGAGTCTGTAACATCTAAACTGAAAACCACCAACCTCAGAACTTGAACCCAACAACCCCAAACCCTAAGTTCCCATCTTACCTACGCCTTGCCCCGGTTTGTCTGCCGGCACTCCAAGCGCAGACAGTTTTTTTGAAGCGTCAACGGTAAAACTTGAAATAATGTATTAAGGGATCCTTAAGGCAATGTAAGGAGGTCCCCTATGGGGATATCTTTGTGAAATGCAGTTGTTCTGCCATTCTTTCTCATCAATAACAGGCTAGGTTCCATTTTCTTTTTCATCCCTCCGTTGGCCTAAAACCCTGAACCCCCACCCAAACCTTCAACCCTAAACGGCGAACAGGGATAGGTTTGAAAATGCTTTCTGCCTTTGATTATCCCCAAGCCTACCAGCCTAAAAACCTAAACCCTAAACCCTAAATCCTAAATCATAAATCCTAAAACCTAAACCCTAAACCCCTAAATCCTAAACCCTAAACCCTAAATCCTAAACCCTAAACCCTAAACCCTAAATCCTAAACCCTAAATCCTAAACCCTAAACCATGGAGGCGGCTGTTGAAGCTCCATGGAAGCATGAATCAAGCTGAGCTCCGGGCGACGATCAACCTTTCAGAAGTGAACGGCGCACTCCTTAAAAGGGTTTAGGGTTTCAGGGCTTTGGGATTTAGGATTTAGGGTTTAGGGTTTAGGGTCTAGGGTCTAGGGTTTAGGGTTTCAGGGCTTTGGGATTTAGGATTTAGGGTTTAGGATTTAGGGTTTAGGTTTTAGGGTTTAGGGTTGAGGGTAGGGCTTTGGTTTTGATTCGAGATATGGGGTTCTGGTAGAGGGGTCAAAAGTGGTTAGGCTTAACATACTTTTCAGCATGGAGATTCAAACAGACAGGGACATAGAACATGAAGTGGAACCTTGGGGGGAGGGATGACATAACGTAGGTGCCTGATCCTGATCACATAGTTTAGGGTTGCTGGGGCTCATGGCTTTTGAGCTTGTTCTTGGGTTTAGGGTTTGTGGGTTTAGGCATTTTGAGCGTAGGGTTCTTGGGAACGAGTGTTTAGGTCTGCGGAGGGGATTAGGAGATTAGGGGTAAAGGGTTTGGGGTTTAGGGGATTGGCGGTTCAGGTTTGTGACTCTGGGTTTGGAGTTGTCGGGTTCTGAGCTTCAGATTCAGGGTTTGTGCAAGCGATGAGAATCACCATGGATCGTGCGTGCCTTGTTTTAGGATTTGCGGAGATTGCGTTGTAGGTTTTTTGCAACGTGAGTCCGTGTAGACTCCTGATGAACAGGTCCTGCTACTCATATTCTACTGATGCTACAGGGTGCCCCGGACTACTCCACTGTAGTTGTTTAAGGACCCGACTGGATGTTCTCACAGCTGTTCACATGGACGTTCTGGATCTTTCTGGGTGAGGCCGCATTCTACATATCCTAGTTTCCTCAAGGGCTCTCAGCATTCCCCTTGTGGCTTGTACATCTTGGGGTTGCAGTTTTCGAGACACCCTTAAACCAAACCCTGAACCCTAAGGCTTAAAGCCCAAACTTGAAATCCTAAAGCTTATGCCCTAAACCCGGAACCCATAAACCCTCAACCCTAAACCCCAAGTTTCAACACCCAAGCTCGGAACCAATAAGCCCTAGGTGGATGCCTGAGTAAGCAGGGTTTGGGAAGACTAGGCCAGAATACCAGTTCTGATCGTTGGTGTTTAATATAGGATGTGCCTTAGGAAGAATTGGCGCCCCCCACGCCTGGGTTCATTTCAACATAGCATTCATCGCCGCTTGGCCCAAGCCTGCAGGATTCCCTTTTCCTTTTGTTGCGTGTTTCTTTCTTTCCATGAAGTGGCTTGCGTTGCATGCTACTGTTTTGCTCCTCTGACTCTGGCTACGGTCCTCCGCTTTCAAGTAGCTTATGCTTCTCGACTGCGGAGACAACTTTCACAGCTGGCATGGTTCTTCATTCGGCCTACTGTGAACTCCTTGGGAATGTTGTGCTCTCTTCTGCCTAAAGCAGGCTGGCAGTGCGATTTTCGCCTTCGCCCATGGATGATCTCACGCAGGCTGCGACGAATAGCCGATCATTCTCCCTCTGGAGTATGGCAATGTAAATGATGGCATCTCGCCTCCATTTGCCGCTTCCATGATGTAGAGCTGCTTTACCCTGGTATGTCGGGCACAAGCTGCAGGCAGTTGATGCGTCGTGTCGGCCGGCCAGCTGCCCCTAGGATACAGACACTTATGTCGACGGCTATGTCCGTGGTTGTGCCGTAGGATGCAAGTTATGGTATCTTTTTTGAGCAGTGAAAGACGTGCTTTTTCCCGGGCTTATCTCGCTGTGGACCCACGGAGAGTTGTACAGCCCTAGTCCAACGCCAGCCCGAGTGACTTGTATGACTCTGGCTCATATTCTATACATTCGTGTTTTATCAAGGCTTGTGCTCGCACTTTGGTGGGACTTGGTGCTTTCGTTCTGTCATGTGGCTTTGCGGTAATTCCGCTCTTTTTCGCTGCGACGTCCATTCCTATACCGTCCACCTCCAACATGGCTGGTGTTAATGGTTCCAGGATATGGAACTTGCAAATCGGCAAAAATGTCGTCGCCGCTGTGCGTTATGCAGCCCTAAACCCTAAACCGTAAACCTTAAGACTCGGCCCTAAACTTTTAAATCTTAAGCCCTTAATGATCTGCATGGCACATGATCTGGCAGCCCGAAGGCTTGACTACAGCTGAGTTGGCTCCTGCACGTCGGAAACTTGGAGCGACATATGTGGGGGTTTCCAAAAATTAGGGTTCCCTTGAAAGTGCTCGTATAGGAATGCATAGGGATATATAGGAGGTACATTAGGGTTCAGGGTTTAGGCATTAAAGGTTCCAAGAATTGGGGGTCCATTGAAAAGAGGAACATGTCGGGATTTGGAAACGAATATCGTGATATATGGGACTAGGGATTAGGCTTGAGGGTTTCCAAAATCAGTTAGGGGTCCTTTGGGGGGCAAGGATTATGATATTTTGGGGTATATACACTGTTTGAAATATCTAGATTGTGCTTATCTTTAAGCATGAAAGTTCGCTCCATGCAGCGGCGAACAGGTCCAATGTGTTCTAATGAGTTCCCATAGCTTGTGATTGCAGCGGATGGAGGACATCTTGAACCACCTTAAGCCGGTAGATTCCCACGAATTAGGGAAATAGTTTAAGGGCCTTGAGTCGTGCCATCAACAGCATGTAAAAAAATATCAGTCTGCAGGTTAGTTGATTTGAAGATGGCGGCTATGTGGTAGTGTTTTGGCATGCTGTACAAAAAATCTCACCATGAAGTTGCGGAACTTGGCACACTTCGAATTACATGTATGGAGAAAACATAAGCGCAGGAGTACTGTGGGTATGTGTGGGTAATCGTGCCAGACGTTATTTAAAAACTTCGTAGATTATAGGGTCCACAGTGTGGTTAGATAGCAGGCGTGATGTGTAATTGTAAATGCTAGCGTGTGCCCCGCATCAGCTTTGGGGTCACAGGAAAACAAGCTATCTTGGTTAATGCCAGGCTCATTTTGACCAGCGCTCCTGTGCTTGGACGGAAACAGACACTGGACTGCTGCAACCAGTCCTGGGTGAGAGGCTTTTGGCGCGACAGGTGCATCTTAATGTGGTAGTGGAGCTTTTGAAACACCCGAAGTGATTTGTATTTACCGAGGTATCCCGGCAAGATCCAGTGAATTTTGCCTAGGCAGAACGGACCGCAGGAAAAATCTGAGGGCAATTTTGTGACAATGGAGAAGAGAAACCGTGGTTGGTAATTTCATGGTACTGTCAACCTCAATAGTATGGGGAGAATACCTGGCATTTAAAACAATTTGGACTCAAACAATCGGGACACTTGGGTTGCTAGTGTCATTGGGAGCAGTTGGAAGAGGGCTGGGGGTAGCTGGGGTTGGGCCACATTCCAGAGGCTGGAAACTACTGGATGGAAGAGTGGGATTGGGGGGGGAAGGAGGATTCGAAATGCCTGAGCTTGGATGCCTTGGCGAAGTTCTCGAAGTCTTTGTCGATCTCAAATATCAGAAGACGAAGCTTGACCTTATCCCCAGGTATGAGTATGCCAGGATGCAGTTTTTATATAGTCTTAGAAACGTGCCAGCATTCCCGTATAATCCAAGTGCAACCCCTTTGATATTTAAAGTTTTTGAAAAACCGTGAAACGTGTTACAGGGTAACTCATTTCGCCATCTTAAATTTAAACACCAAACAAAAAGCTTAGACCTTCCACCTTCAACTTGAAACCGTAAACCCGAAACCCAAAACCAAAGTCTTAAACCTTGAGGCGTCAACCTTCAAACTTAAGCTGCACATGAGCCTACCACTTTCGCCGCAGGTCAGCAACTGTCCGAACTTGAGCAGCAAGCTGCAACTACTACACGCCATAGCCTCACGTGGCTTAGGGCTTAGGGCTCAGGGTTAGGGACGAAGGGTTGTAGGTATATGTATACATGTAAATAAATGTACAGATGAATCTGTATATATATATATATTTATACATATTTATGCCGGTATGTTTTGCTGCTCACACACAAGTCTTTTTCTCTTGAGATCGGGGTACCTTGTGCGTTTCAACAAGTGTATATGGATGGGTAGGGTTTAGGGCTTCTGGATGCGGGCCGTTTAGGGTTCGGTTTTGGGCACTTTGGGACCTAGTCACAGTCTACCCCAAAGCTTACACCCTTACCGTAAACCATTTCGGGATTGTTTTGAGGAACTCCAATGCGTGGCTTTCTCAAATTTTGTCAGTTTAAGGTTTAGGTTCATAGGGGGAGGCACATATGTATATATATATATATGTATACACATATCTACACAAGTTTCTGTTCAGAAAGCTTCCCTAAACAGGCAAAACATGCAAGATGTAGGAGTACTGGCAAATCTGGAAAGTTTTTGTGGCGGATCTTGTGAACAGCTTCATGTTTTTCTAGCACAGTTGTTATTTTTCTAGGGTCCCTTGGAACTTGTGAACCCTTCTAATCGGAATATGCCTTCGAAGACCTATAGATTTTTGGTGAACAGTCAACCCTAAAACCTAAATCCATAGACCTCAAACCCTAAACCCCTCGACCCCCTAGACCCCTAAACCCTAAACTCTAAACCGCTATTGGAGTCGCAGAGTGCGTGATTTCCAAGGCATATCCGAAGCCATCCAGCTTGGGGACATCACAGAGTTGCAGGTGGGCCTCTCCTTTCTTGTTGAGTAAGGGGTTTAGGGTTTTTGGGTTTAGGGTCTAGGCTTTAGGGGTTAGTGTCAAGGTTTAGGGATTAGGGGTTAGCATGGGGATGTAGGGTTCAGGGTTTAGGGTGGTTTCAGAGTTTAGGGCTTAGGGGGATTCGGGGTTTCTCAACATTTTTGAGGTCTTTACGGGCCCCTGCGACATGTGTGCAATATCAGGGAGTTAGCTAGATTAGTCGTCTTGTAAACAGACGAATGACAGTGATACGGTGGATGGAGGAAATCTTGTTCCACCTGGGATCCCCAATCCACTGTAACTCCCAGACAATCAGGTACATAGGGTTGTGCGAGATTTTCTCCATCCACCTAAACCCTAGGCTCTAAATAGTAGCAGTAACCATGTTAGTAACAATCGCAATAAGCGCGAGAATCATCATGGCAGTGCAGCGTCATTGCCATTGCCCAAGGTTTGGGGTTTTATGGCGTAGGGCCCATTAGCATTCCATTGCTTCTGTTGATAGCAACATGATTTTCTTAATATGCTCCACTTCCATATTGCTTCAGGTATGAAGTACTTGCGGTCATACTGCGCTTTCAGTATTCACGGTAGTGCTACTGCTATTGCTTCCAGTACTAGATATTAGTATTGATATTCGCATTACCATCATTATCATTACTAGCATGCTTATCGCTCGCAGGGCGTGATCAGAGATGCGCGAGCTCTCGTGAAGAAGGTGCTCACACCTTGCCACTTTGCTGTCATTATGCGACCCCAAACTGATATGGAAGATCAGAAAGGGCCTCACAGAGACTACTGCCGTTTGCAAAGGTGACCATTTCAGGTTCCATGCTCGTCTGAAGGTAGAGGTGCCAGCTTGCCTCGTCAAAGTTTTTTAAAGTGGAGTTCTCAAAGTAATCCCCTGCAATCCCTTGTAAGCATCCGCCATAATCCCTTTATAAAGTCTATATATCCCTTGGGGTGCCAAAGGTGCCCCCTGTGTTTTTGAGGGGCAGGACACCTGGATCTTGAGACCTAGGAGCTGCCCTCGCAGTAGATGTGCCCATCAACAATCTTGGGACCCTAGATTCATTATGGCAAGTAGAAGCATCATCCTCATGGTCATCAGAACGACAAGAAGTCTGCTCCTAATGGGTTCTCGACTGTTGAAAGATAGTTCACAATAACAACTTCACTCGTCCCGCGTCTCAAGGCATACCAGAGGAACTCATACAGGATGCAGAGAAGGCGCCCTTTTCTTGGAACGTACAGCACGTTCTTTGAGGGTCGAAGGTTTGAGGGGCTTTTATTTGAGTGTAGGGGAACAGCGGCTCTAATGAAAGGTCATTAAAGGAGAGGAGTTGACATGTAGGGACCTTGCATGACACTTCCACTGTTTCCCATTATATAAATCTCCACAGTCCCTACATGCCACGTATATACCCCATACATAAGCTCCCCTCATTGGAAACTCCCTTCCTGTTAATTTAAAGTTGTGAGGAGTTCAGGGCAAGTGGCAGATGGGGAAAGACCTCCAATATCATTGTAATATTCATGCTAACATATTCAGCATACTCTGATCCTTACTTGGTACTCCCTAAAATGGGCCATTGCAGAATCTGTGCTGGAGTTGGCATGCAGGGGTCTTGAAATTATGGGTCTTCGTGGTGGGCGTCTGCGTGAAGATCCCCAACGTTTTTGTTTACATAAAAAGGGGACACAAAGTTTGCGGACGTGACCATCTGAATGCACTTTGGAAATTTCCGCGCAAAGCTCCAGCAACCATAAAATCGTGCAGAATTGCAGAAACTCTTGCAAGACTCTGCCCGAAACCTAAACCCTAAACCCTAAAAAGCAGGTTCCATTTTCTTTTCCATTATCCTTATATTGCCCATATATATATATATATACATAACCACTCTTTTCCCTACAGGCCTTGAGGAAGGAGATCGAACATGCAGCCAGAGACATGCTCTTCGAGTCTGTGGGGGCCTCTTTGATTCCTTCATCATGCTGGTAGGGGGGTATATAGGGGTTATATAGGGATAATGGAAAATGAAATGGAACCTCTACTATTTAGGGTTTAGGGTTAAGGGTTCGGGAATTCAAGGTATGGGGTTTGGGGTTCGGGTTCGGGGTAGTGTCCCTAAGGCGGCAGCTCTAACACGTTTCGTCCATTATGACCCCAGAATAGTCTTATGTGAGCCAGAGTAGTCCCCTGGGTTCCTCCTTAGAAGCCCTAAGCCCTAATAAACCTTAAGCCCTGAACCCTAAACCATGAACTCTGAACCCTCAACCCCTAAACCCTAAACGCTAAACTACAACCCCCCGCAGACCTTAAAACTTTTGAGATTTTGGTTCAAGGTACCTTGGGTTGCTGGTAAGGAACCTGAATTAAGATTACCATCATATGGGTATATAGGGTTTGAGTTAGCATAATTTGGGTGTATAGGGTTTAGGTTTTAGGGTTTAAATTGCCATAGGATGTGTATATAGTAAATAATAGGTTTTCTCAGTATAGTAACTCAATTTAAGCTCCTGCACAGCAACCCAGAAAAAGCATCAGTGCCTGGCAGTAGAACTTAACAGCCGTAGTCATACAGTGGATCCTAAAGTTCATGCATTACCAGGGGTATCGCATATTTTGGGAATTATGGTATTCTAGTGTATTTGCGGTCATGCAGGAATTCGGTATCAACAGTAGTAAACTAAGAGCTACAGGGACAGCATTGGCGTTTCACGGTGTTGGGGTTGTTTCGCCTTCATCATCCTGTTGCAAAGCAATGGCGCCAAGAATATGTGTGGTAGTGATAGCAGTTCTTTAATCCAGACAGTAGTTTGCCAGCACACCCCGTTGTACCCCGCAACATTCCAAACAAATACGAGTAGATGTATGTAAATATACACATACATATGTGCGCATTTGAAGTCCTGTAGAACTCCCACGTCCGCTGCGAAACGCCGCATTTCCCTATCGAGAATTTTGAGAACCATCCCTGCCCTGTTTTGACGTTCTTCAGCTCCGCATACCCCACAGCTCACTACGCCACACTTTGGATTTTTGACATTTCCGAGTTCCCCTGCAACGCTTCCATCCAGAGCAGCACGTGTCAACCTAACTTGGAGAACAATGCGAAATGGCAGTTTCCATGAATAGAGGGACCACCGTATAGATTTCAAAGTACTGCAACCTTGATGACAGTGACTCCCCGAAATGGGGCCCCCAATTTTCGAAAACTCACAAATCGAAAGCTACCTCTGAACTTGAGATGGACCTTTCTCTGAATGTTCCTTGAATCGTGAACAATCTCCAACAGGGACCCTCAGAACTCCTTTTGGGGAGAAAAACAGGGCTTAAGTAGGGAATATATTTTTGCTGAGACTATATTTTTGTGGGGGAATATAGGGTTTATGTAGGTGATACATTGCACTGGGACTGTTTAGGGTTAGGGTTATATGGGGTTTAGTGTTTAGGAGTAATCCATAATGTGTAGGATCTTTACTGTGAAATGCTAATCCCTAAACCCTAAACCCTTAGCCCTGAGGCCCAAGCCCCTTAACCTTGCAGCTTGATCTTTAATGCCTGTACCCTAGAACCCAATCCCTAATCCCTAAACGCTGAGCCCTAAGGGTTTAGGGTTTAGGGCTAAACCCGGTTTAACCCCTAAATCCCGTGATGCTGTTTGTTGCCCTGGGGCTGACTAATGCGGCTAGGGGTGGAATTGAGATACGTGGTTTTCCTCATGCAAGCTTGGCAGGGACTGAAGAGGTTGACCTGGCCGGAATGCTATATGACTGGACTATGGGTGGTCGGAAAAAGGTCCAAAAGAAAAACCTAAACTCTAAGCCCTAAACCCTGGATCCTAAGATCAAGCGCTGCAGCGGCGCTGCCACAGTGTCGCGGAGCAAAGACGTTCCAGAAGTGGATCAGGCAGCTGAGTGGAACTTACGGGGGCTAAAGGGGTGTAGGGTTTAGGGATTATTGGGCTATCTGGGGCGGCGGGTGGGGATTAGGGTTCAGGGCTCAGGGGGATCCCCCGGTCGTAGGTATAGCCCAAAGGGGACTTGGGGGGCATATGATTGGGGTATAAGTCCACGGATATGTAGTTTATGATCAAATTGACATATTGTTTATGAGCACGTTGAGTCTAAACCCCAAACCCTCAACAGTAAGCTCTAAAATCCAAACCCTAAACCCTAACCCTTGAACCAAGTAGAAGTTCCGTTCACTTCATCAACCTCAGGTGATGGATGCCAAAGCAAGCTTGCAGCAGAGACGCAGGACTTTTTAGGGGCCTCATCATGGATTATTGGGGATTATTAGGGCTTATTATGGCTTATCAAGGCTTATTAGGGCTTGTTAAGGCTCATTAAGGCTTATTGCGGCTTGTTAGGCCTTATCAGTTTGGCGGGGTGGGACCTTGAACCAAGAACCCTCAAGCATAAGTAGGGACGTTCAGGTCCCCATTCAAGATCAGTTTCTTGTCGCATTCATGTGCTGTGGGTTTGGTTTTCTGTCGTATAGAGAGTTTGCGTGTAGGGTTTTGGGTTTAGTGTTCAGTGTTGATAGATGGGGTTGAGGAAGTCCTAAAAGCGTCTGTGGGCAATGTGGTGGGGTGCACATGTGCACAGAATTGAATGACACGGGCGAGCACCAACACCGCAGCATTGAGTTGCTCAGAGCTGTGTAGTATATTTTCTCTGACCCGTCCACATCGCGCAAGAAAAACAGGAAAGGTGTGACGGGGTGCCGACTGAATGCTACGGGGTGCCGACTGAATGCTGTGGGATTTCAACTGCGCAGGTCATGTTCGGTCAGACGCCGCCTGCAACAAAATAACATGGAAACTACAAAGTAACATTGGGGTTATATTGGGGTAACATTAGGGTTTGGGGTCTAGGGTTTAGGATTACTATAACCCTAGAAACCCTAAACCTTGAGCTGTCCAGCATTGTTGCATGGCTAGCTACGAATGAAGGAATGGATCCTTATAGTTTTCCCTATATAACTCACTATAGTAGTTTCCATTTTCTGGTCCATTCCCTACTAAACCCTAAACCCTAAACCCCTTAATTCCCACCCTAAACCCAAGGCCAGGCTTGTCTATGTGTGTGTCAACCTGCAGCATTAGGACCCTATAGCTATCACGGTTTAGGGTTTAGGGTTTAGAATTAGGACCCTATAGCTATCATATAGCCAGAATGGGGCTCCAAGTGATGGGCCTGGGGTTGCCGAAAGCCCCTTGTTCATTAAGCCGGTTACCCCAAAGATCGTACAGCAGCTGTGATAAGGACCCAAAAAGAGACCCGTGGCATTGAGAACCTGTCAGATTGGTATCGATACTAGGAAAAGCATAGGGAATATATCCTTACAAAAGTCAGCAGTTTGCATAGCAGCAAACCCATCAATCTGGTGTTTCTCCACGGGTCCTGGAGATATAGGGAGAAAATTGTATCTCAATGATTTTCAGCGACCCAAAACCTAAATCCTGACCTTAAACCCCAGCCCTAAACCTTAGATCCTAAACCCTGAACGCTAAGTCCCGAACTCTGAACCCTCAGCCGCAACCCCTCCCAATGGCTATAGATTATCAGCGATCTACCTTCTCATCCCATTGACTGTTGCTGCACGAATAGCAAAAGTCATGGGTTTGATTTTTTTGCCATGTTTATGGACTTGCTTAGGATACCACAAGATGCATTAGTGCCTGAGCATCTCACTGGAGTGTGTGAGTGGTTTTTTGGGTAGGCAGTTTCCCAGGTGGCAAGCTTTTCACTGTATCACGCGTGTCATGTCCGTACCTCTTCCCGCAAAACAGAAAGAGATTATTTGGAAAAAATCTGCACCTCTATAGAATCCCCAAAATAAACCCCTTGAAGGAGTGAACTCCTCAACGAAAGGGCAAAGGGCTCACTCAAGCCACATTGAGCCTACCAAGCCACAGTCCAGCCTGAAGGACTTTATTTGAGCCATAGGCTAAACTCCTTCAAGGGGTTTATATAGGGGATTATATAGGGGACTACTATAGAGGTTATGAACGGGGATGCTAGGAAGTTTAGATTATGGCTCACTTGAACACTAGGACGAGGGGAATTTGCAACAAACATATATAAAAAAGTGTAAACATCAAGCAAGCTCACAAGCTGAAGTCTTCCAAATTGAATGTAAACCTGGTGCTGTGCAGTATGGCCAATCTGGACGGGTACGCGGGCAACTTTTTGAATGTGTAACCTTTGGCCCTGAAAACACAGAACGTCACTTTGGTGCGTGGCTCGCAAAGGTGAAATGTTCTGAGAGCCCCGAAGCACTGGGACAGTTGGGTGCATGTTGCGAGAAATTGCAAAGAGTTCTGCAAATATGTGACAAGTTCTGTCAACTTTCAATAAGTTAAGAGTCCTGAGCATAGGAATGTAGATTGATATTTGTTTTCCCGTTAAATAATGCAGGCATGAACTGATTCTAACCTTGTCGTTTTGTGTGCTCAGAGGGCCGCTTTAGATAAAATGCGCGCCAGCACAGTAGAAAAAATGAAACGCGAAACGGAGTGGCTGATAATCCCACTTTCGTTAGCCCTCACTCCTTATTTAGGCCCTATAACATAGTCCCCACAATGTAGTCCCTATATTTCCCCTATATAGTCCTCGTAGTACAGTCCTTATATACTTCCTATATAGTAAGCAGAACATAGTCCTTAAACCTAAACCCCAAACCCTAAACCTAAACCCCAAACCCTAAACCCCAAACCCTAAATGGTAGTTTCCATTTTCTTTTCCATTATCCCCCCAATACCCCAACCCTATCTACTGCCAATTTTAGGAGCCAAGCCAACTTCGAAGCAGCGCTGCAGGCCAGGCTGCCTGAGTATTTTATTTGGGGATACTATGGTGCCCAATAAACCCTATAATGGAGAATCAAATGGAAAAAGAAAATGGAAAATGAGATGGAAACTGGGATTATATAGGGGTTATTTGAGGCTAGGGTTTAGTGTTTGGGGTTGGGGTTTAATAAGGTTAAGGGTTAAGGGTTAAGGGTTTAGGGTTTAGGGTTAAGGGTTTAGGGTTTAGGGTTTAGGGTTTAAGGTTTAGGGTCTAGGGTTTGGGGTTCGGGATTTCGGGTTTAGGGTTCTCCCTTCAAATTTCCATTTTCCTTTTGTAAGCTAAATCCTAAGCTTTAAACAATCATCCCTAAGCCCGAAACCAAGTACATTCTAAACTCCCTAAAGCATTAGGGTTTAGGGTTTAGGGTTTACCCTCTAACCGCTACCCCTAAGCCCTGAACCCTTCTGTAGGGCCCGGAAATCTATCCCATAAGCGAGGTAAACTCTAAACCCTAAACCCTAATCCCTAGACCCTGCACCCCAAACCCAAATCCCTACACCCTAAGTCCTAATCCCTAGACCCTAAACCCCAATCCCTAAACCCTACACCCCAAACCCAAATCCCTACACCCTATGTCCTAATCCCTAGATCCTAAACCCTAATCCCTAAACCCTAGATGTGCTGTTAGGCCATCGGTGTAGATGTGGGCTCCCGACCGGGCTCAAGAGATGCGCCTCCAATGCCCGGGCGACGACAATCAGGCAAACGGTTAAGGGTTTAGGGTTGAGGGTTTAGGGTTTCGAAGGTTGAGAATTTAGGGTTGAGGGTTTATAGTTTCGAAGGTTTAGAGTTTAGAGTTTGAGGTTCAGGGTTTCGAAGATTGAGGGTCTAGGGTTTAAGGTTTCGAGGCCGTTTGGAATGTTCAGTATTTGGGTCTTAGAGGGTTTAGGCGTAGGGTTAAGAGTGTTCAGAGGATATAGGGTTTCGGCTTTAAAATGTTTAGCGTTTATGGATTAGAGTGTTCAGCACTTAGGGTTAAAAGGATTTAGGTTTATGCTGAGGGTTCAGCTTTAGGGTCAAAAGGCTGGAGGTCGTAGAGGGTGGAGGGTTTGGGGTTTAAGCTTAGGTAGGGGGTTCAGGGTGTAGGGCTTACCTCGCTGCATGCAGGGATTAAGTAGGTGATGCAGAGATTGTATGGGGGTTTGTAACCCAAACCCTAAACCCTAAACTCTAAACCCTAAATCCTCAACCCTCCTGGGTTTTTGGGCTGCCACAGCGCTATGGCCAGCTTCTTGACGCATCCGATCCTATGAAGCGACCAAAGCTTCCTGTTGAGCAGTGTTTTATTTGGGGATACTAGGGTACCCAATAATTTAGGGTTTGGGGTTTAGGGTTTAGGGAGCTCCCCCTGTTGATTAGAAACGCGCACTGACATCATGTAACGTTGGCATCAATGCTCCATGCAAGAATACTGCCACCATGAACCCTAAACCTGACCCTCTCCCAACAAAACTCGCAACAAGCAAAGTGCACCCTAGAGATTACTGGGTTGAAATTGATTTTTGGGAGGATCCCCCCATGATTCTGACATAATCCCGATCTACTTGCAGGTGGGTTGTACCTTTAATGGGATTGTCGGGGACCTATAGGGTTTGGGGTTTAGGGTTTAGGGTAGAGTCGGGTAGAGGATGACACATGCAAGAAATTAGAGGCCCTGTCAGTCCGTTAGCAAGGTTTTCATGTAGCTGCAATTCTATGCGGGTGAGAGTGCCTTTAACCTTCAAGGGTTTAGTGATTAGGGTTTAGGGCAGACAACCCAAACCCTAAGCCCCAAAATCCGAACCTTCATCCCCCAAACCCTAAGCCTTGATCCCCTAAACCCTGATCCCAAAGCGCTTCAGCCTAAATTGAACCCTTATCCCGTAAAACCCTAAACCCTCAAGTAGCCCTTTAGACCTTTAGAGGTTCACCCGCAGGCCTTGGCAAAAGGCGGATGTCTGCAATGTACGGTGGAGCTATGGGCCGCTTGGCTGACGCTGGCAAGAACCCTTTAGAGCTTCGGGTTTCGGTTTGAGGGTTTAAGGATTATAGGGCTTGGGAGTTTAGGGTTAAGGGTCTAGGGATTAGGGTTTAAGGGTTTAGGATTGAGGGACTGGGGATTAAGGCAAAAGGGTGTTAGGGTTGGGGTTTAGGGAACAAAGGCCTAGGATTCAGAAGGATTAGAATTGAGGGTTTTCAGGATTAACCCTAAACCCTAAACCCCTAAACCCTAAACCCTAAACCCTTAACCCCTAAGCCCTTAACCCCTAAACCCTTTACCCCTAAACCCTAAACCCTTCTATTGGGCCGACTCACGGGATGAGGGCTCAGGGTTTTGGGGTTCTTGGTTCAGGAGAATGGGGATTTAGGGGACTAGGGTTTAAGGATTCCAGGAAGGCCCATGAAGTTGCAGGTGTAGGTTTAGGGTTTAGGGTTTAGGGTTAATTCTTGCTCCTAAACCCAAAACCCGACCCTACGTAATGGAAATATGGATTCCTGCAGTACAGCTTCCCTTATCCCTTGTAGTGGTCCTCGTATCCTTTGCCGCCAGTTTTTTACAGCCACCATTGAGAATTGGGGTTACAAGTACGCAATTACAGCTGTAGCTTATGTTGAGGTATTGCTTCTAATCTGAATGGCTGGTAAAACAAGGGTTCAGGCTATCAATTGTTGCTCTGCTGAGTTTGCTGTCGATGCACCCCAGCCAGCCAAGGCATTGCGAAGGCAATGAGCCAATTAAAGGGAATACTAGGAGTTTAGACTATAGCTCAATTTTCTCATTCAGTGTCCTTGTGAGAGAGGGAGGCTGCATGCCTTCAATCACTTATGCTGCCAACCAGTTTGAAAAGTAATTCTAACCCCAGTCAAACATGATGCACAAACATCTAATCATGGGTTCTCCTCACAACCTCCCCTCCCCCTCAGGTTCCCGGAGGTCGAAAGGAGGGGGTAGTCAAGGAACCCATGCATGAACCTCCTTGATCTTACGGATCAATTTTTGGGACGTTTTGGAGAGTCAGAAGGATTTCGTAGGTATATTTAGAGCCCTACAAGCCAAATTACTATCCCGCTCACAAAGTCTCCCTGACCCTCCAAGTGCTACAGGGATCCATTTGTCCATTCGCACCGAAGCATGGGTAAATTTGCTAAAGACTACATGAAGGCTTATGAGTACTTTGGTGTTATATGTGGGGTAACGATAATTCCAGCGAAACTCGGGAGATTAATAACACCGGTAGTGGCTTCCCATGAGCTTTTTCCAAAGACGAGGAGGGCACCCGGGATATGGAGACATCCTTTTCTTTTTGTGGTTAGCCGATGCAACAAGTGTTCTGAAAAGAGAAATGCCTAAACCCAAAACCTAAATTCCACAATTGCTATAAAACAAATTCCATTGGCTTTCCCCTGCCGCAGGTGCACAATCTGGCATCGGTGATGAGTACTACCAGAGGTCCGTGCTTTTCCACCTAAAAGATCCGAATGCAGAAGTAATGTAAAAGCTCTTCAAGTACCAACATTGCCGTCCTGGGTTCCTTGAGAAATTATGTGCCTCAGATAGACCTCAAACGATATTGGAAATTATTCGGGCTTCCTTCCATGCATTGCATAGTCCTCATAAACTCCTACACAACCCTCTTTTCCATTTGAGCTATAGTCTAAACTCCTGAAGGGGAGTTATCTAGGGGATTCCATAGGGGAGTAGGATAGGCTTCTTAGGGGGGATCCTAGGAGTTTACCCTAAACCCTAAA